>JBAMIG010000022.1:13472972-13485941 GCA_037177335.1 Kiunga ballochi
CCCCCCCCCCCCCCCCCCCCCCCCCCCCCCCCCCCCCCCCCCCCCCCCCCCCCCCCCCCCCCCCCCCCCCCAAAAAATCAATAGTATCAAAGAAATTCTAAGTTTTTTCAACTAAAATGAAAATAATAATAACAATAATGCAAAAAATATTTGCAATGAGTCAAAATGATTATGTAAATGTTTATTTCAAGATTATTACAACAATAAAGATGATGCACTGTGTCACAATGGTTTGTCACTGTTCAGCATTAAAACCTCTAATAGTCACACTCTTGCATCCACAGGTTTTGTTTTTTAGGTTATAAAAGCAAAACTACCAAAATACTCGAGAGGAATGAATAAATGGAGAGACAGGATCACAGTTGAGGCCTTACCCTCACCATAAATGTTTTTAATTTTGTTTTGTATTCAAACTCTAACATTGTCATGATTGTCTTCCTCTCTGGGCCACTTTTATGTTCCTATGTTAAAATATTTTATTTATTCTACATACAATGTAAAACATTTGACAGTTTCAGTTCTACATTTATGTGTGTCATCAACAGCAGGGCGTTTCCCTTAAACATAGTGATGCAGCTATGTGGGTTTGATCATCATGGAAACTCGTTTGAGAGAATAAGACCCTCCATGGAATTCTGCCCAGTACACCCCATCCTGGTAGCGGCTTCTATAGTGTCCACCCCGGTACCACACACCGTTCAGGTTGGAGTGGGCACACTGGTGATACCACCATCCTCCTTTCTGGTAGTGAGCACAGTTACCTGATGGCACAACAAAAGAAAAGAGACTTTTATTAAGTGAAATCTCAGAACAGAGAACCAATGGGCAGGCGCAGACCCGTGTAGCTGTCCTTGTCTCGATCCAGTGTGGTGAAGGCTTTGTTGTTGTGCCATGAGAGGGAGTCTCCTGCACTGCCATGGTATTGGCCTAAGCGTAAGCGATACCAGTCACTCTCTGGTTCCAGGTGGAAGCTGTCATACTCAGCAAAGACCTGACGACCCTGCCAGTCCTCCAGGGCCACTCGTAGTTTATACTGAGTCTGTTTAGTCAGCCAGTAGAGGTGTTCCAGGCCAAGCCAGTATTCTCCATCCAGGTTCCCAAAGCCTTGCTGTAACACCAATACACTGCTTTAGTCTGAATTTGCATGAATCCCATTCATCTTGAATTAGGAGAAGAATGTCAGACAGCTAAGACATGTTAACTACTGAATGCATGATACTACCTCCACTGCAGGTAATCCATAAACGGTCATTAAGGTCTTTTAATTTTGCAGCTCTGGTGGAGATTTTAGAAAATAGTCCAGTGGACTTAATAAGCTTTGATTAAAACCCAAATACCCCAAAGTATGCTGGTAATCTCACTATATTAGCATTTAAAATTAAAGCATGAAGCAGCAGAACTGCATAATAAATGTCCTGTCTGCATTTATAGCAATGTGTTCATTTTCATTTAAAAAGCAGCATGAAGTAGTACCTTGTACTGCTCCCAAGTTCTGAAGAAATTGACCGAACCATCCTGTCTCCTCTGGATGACTGTCCATCCTCCCTGAGCGTGACTCTGTTCGCACCAGGCCTGCAGGAGTCTGTTGGCGATCCGAGGACGAAGTAGATAAATACCACTGGTGGTCTCACCTGAGTCCAGAGCATGCTGACAGTCCCGCCATGGCCCTGGGGCAGGAGATGTGTGGGAATATTAAGCACATAAGCTGTACCTAAATGTTTTAAAATAAAACGTTTGGAGCGTTTGACTTTTAGGAGTAAAAATCTTTGTCACTGAAATGAAACTTTCTGCTTTAAACCAGACCTTTTTGTAATGGTGCTGCTTTGAAGTGCTTCGTTAAAGTCAGGAAGATTACATATGCCGTGCAGCTTATGTTTATCTGTATGAAGCCAGAGAATTCTTTCTCCTGCACATGTTCAGTGTCTCATGTCACAAGTGATAAGATGAACATAGGAATCTGCACAAACATAATGTACAGAGAAAATCTCCCTCACTGGGTGAAAATAACTCGTGATCTCTCACTGCAAGCATATTCATGTTAACTAGATGTGGCATCCTGCACTTTTTCACCAAACATCTTAGTATTTGTGGAGTCACTGATTCTGGACAGTTTAGTTTTTTTAAAATTGGGGGAAATATTGATGAAATCCACTCAAGCATCCAAGCTTAGCAGCTGTATCCTAAAAGGGTAGTTTAAAACTCCAGCAAAGGCAGAAACTACTTGTACATATTTGTTATACTTGGCCAAGTACACTCACTATATGCACTTGGATACAAGCTGCTGGCTCTTTTTGACATTGTTTAGGCTTTCCCAGGAAGATAAGACTTCTCTCCGAAGGTCACTGACTCCATCAGCTCCTGCTGCTTATCTGAGCTGGTAAATAACTCTGACAGACTATTGAAATTTATACAAACTCTTTTGAGTCTAATCAGGTGCTGCTGACATGTTTTAGTCTGATGTACCTGGAGACTTTGTGACAGGGAAGCTCACAAAGGGGGCATCAGTAGAAGTGCTGGTGGTAGTGGAGGGGAGGGAGGGAATGCCTCGTGTTTTTGCCTGCTCTGATGGAAAAACACTTTGGTCTCTTTGAACATCCTTAGTTATTTTGTTGGTCTCAGAGTTGTTATTATGAGTCACATCCAACTGGATTCCTTGTTTTTCAGTCAATACCTGTTCAGACTAACAAGAAAACGACACAGAAATCTAAGTTCTTGTGGAAAAACAAAATAACAGCTTAAATCTTCAATATTCTGGGCAGTGTGTTCCCTACCCGAGAAGTCTGCCGAGACTCCCTGCACTGGCACTGCTTCTCCATTTGGGTAATAAACTGATTCTGGGAGCTTATCATGGAGGTGAGGGCTCCATATTTCTTCTCCAGTTCTCTGTAATCACTGGACACCTGCAACGCCTGAGATGCCCCACCATCCGCAGCAAATATGAAATAAATAACATATTAAAACATAATAGTTGCCTGTGCATTTTTCAGCTCACCTGTGTTGTAGCATTTAGCAGGAGGTTCTCCACCTTCTGCTGCTCCAAAGCCTGGTCTTTCTTAAGGAGGACTTCTTGTAGCAGCTGGGCATAGAGCTGGGCAATGCGAGAATTCATGCTGTTGCTTTCTTTGCGCAGAGCTCTTACTTCCATGGCAAGAGAGCCTCCCTGCTGCAGTTGGTGCTGGAGCTTCTCGAGCTGCTCCTGCTGCTGTTTGAGCTCCTCCTGCAGTGATGCCACCTGTGAGTGGTTTGTCGCTGCAGGCTGTGTGTTTAAACATAGAGCCCCTTTCAGTTTCTGCTGTGGAACAATGAAAGTATAGGAGCAACGGCTTGTTTTTGTATCAGAAGAACGTGATGAGCGTTTGCTTTCTCCATCATCTCCCTCTCTCCGTCCTCCAGCTTCTGGGATGCCCATAGAGACTGTGAGGAAAAGAGCCAGACCTATTGTCAGAGTCCTGTCCATGAATCTGTTCAACAACCAGCACAACCTGGTAGAAAAGAAAAAGGCATTATTGAAATGCATCTATACAATACAGGTAACACTTCAGGAACCTTTCAGAACATTTTTTTTTTACACAAAACAGGAATTTTGTATTCAAGAAAAGTGTCTTTTGTGGGCCTTGAGTGTCCACCAGATGTCTTTTTAAAAACGTTCAAGGACACACATTGCTGGGATTTGGCATGTCACCACCCAAGAAGAATGAGCAAACACCAACGAGCAAGAATCAACACACTTCCATCTCAGCCCACAGAGCAGTTTGCCCCACAAAAACATCATAAACAATGCAAACAAGCATCGCTGAGGTACGAGTTTTAAAAAATGCACAAATTTGCAAATGAAGCGATATACTTGACTAAATGTCAAATATCTTCTAAACTGACTTTGCTACCAATTTAATTTGTACAACAATTAGAAGTTAAAGTCATCATAAAGATTAAACCAGCTAACTGTTAGTTATACACAAAAAAGCAATATTTAAAACTTACTGTTGCAGCAGAAAGTGTCGTCTTTGCTCCGTCTAGATGTGCAGCACCGCAGCACAGATGTTAAGGCTTTTTTTTTTATTACATGTTCAAATAACAAGAAACACAATACTGAGTTGTACCTTCCTAATTAAAAATTATAAATAATCCTCAGTGATTACTGAAATGAATCGAAGGCAAAGCAGTTTGGGCAAGCGGGATTTGTTAGAAGCTGTACTTGCCCTTCATGTGCAGAGTCGCTGTCTCAGAATCTCTAAGGAACAAGACAGTTAATTACAAACTATCCCAATGACACCGCCTCCCACAGCTTGTTGTTAGGTTGGGTGCTCATTGCAGGAATCTGGATGTCTCCTCCCTCCACCATCAACCTGTGATGCTGGAGACTCTACCCCTAAAAAGATCTGAAGGAGTGCGATGTGGTTTTAATTCATTGCATTTAATTTTTCTCTGGTGTACACTTGTCTTATGTTTCCTATTCATTCTGCAAACTAAAAAATGTGGCTTTTTAAGAGATGCAAAAGGCACACCATGATAATAGTGCACAATTATAAGAACCTTTTGAAGGGCTATATATCATTTTGTGTCAGTGCCTACACTGTTTTATAGTAAATTTCTGGTAGTTAATGCCACTGTAGAAAATCTCTACTATATCTGATCATTTCAGCAATGTGAGAAATACATACTTGAACAAAAAACCATATTTCATAATGTTTTTGCTTACCATCTCACATTCAATTACATGATACCCCTTTACTTTGTATTACATCAACAAACTGCAGATAAACACTTTGTTTGGTGTTGTCATGAAGCAACAGCCATGCTAATGCTGCAGCCTGTGAAAAAACCCTATGTAGATATGAGGTCAAATGTGTGACTTTTACCAGACCACACCGAAATATAAATATATTTTTAGTTTTGTATCAAAGTGAGGGTGGAGGTGTTGTTAATACTGAGATGCTTTCCTTTCATGGTATTTGCAACTGGTCCTTTAGCATCTCTGAATTTCTAAATGGCATCTGCCATGAGCACAGATGGCACTGGGACTGGTGGGATATGTCCCCCTCACATTTACAGTGACCCTGCTCGCTCCCCTGCTAGGATGTTTGAGACTCCAATGGAGACTGATGCTGACTGGTCTTCTCCTAAAAATCCTGTTCAGCAGTTGGATTTGATAAGCACAGGTAAATCTTCAAGTAAACCAGCCTGGTAGTACAAACACCTGCTCTAAATGCACAGGTAGATCCAAAAACATGGCAGGATTTTTATTTTATGGCACTTGGATTATAGGCCTATTAATATTGTCTTTATCAAACTCCTTCTTATATTAAAAGGCAGGAGCTCATCAAGCAAATACAGCTTAAAATGGATCAAGGGGACTTCTGCACTGTAAAAAAAATACTAAAATATAATTTAAAAAAATAGTTTTCACAGGCAACATACTTTTTTTTCTCCATATTTTAACAAATGAGGGTTTTACAAATCAGAAACTATTTTAATGAATCTATATGTTTACAAAAAAGTCTGAAAGCTTTTGATCTAGTGTTGGTCTAATGTGGTCAAAACTCCCAAGAATGAAGTGAAATAGACCTTTAAAGATACAGCAAAACTCATCATTATTTATTTACATGTGTTGACAAAACGTTAGAGTAGTTAAACTTGAAAACAGCTTTAGAAAAATTCCGTATGCATAAGAAATCAGACGGACAAAAAAAGATGCCAGCTTGAACATTTAAACAGTAAAATCACAGCACAGAGGCTGGAAATAGAATTTATTGATAATCTATTATTTCAAGAGTTCTGTAATAGTTTTTTTAGTCCAATCCATTTGTCCAGCAGAAAATACAAAAGTAAGCGTTAGTTAAAGCCCAAACTACACTAAAATAACTTATTGAGGTGAATAACTGATGACTGGTCCATTTGCTGACATCCTTATCCCATCCCCAATTTAAAAATCCCATCTGACATCAGTATTTTTCATGCTTCTTTCATTTTCTTAGCTGACGTACTTAAATTCAGCGTCTTCAAAAAAGTGGCCTTGTCTCTTATTATGTAGCGACAATATTTATTCTTGGTTTACTAACTTTAAATAGCTTTTTCTATTCAAACAAATCCCAAAATAACTATACTGTTTTGCTTTTTTATTGTTGTTGATTTTTATTTTTTCAAAACATTTCTGGTGGTGTTTTCAGCTGATTATTTATTTATTTGTTTGTTTATTTGTTTGTTTGTTTGTTTGTTTGCGCATTTCAATTTGTTCTATTCTATCCTATTTTATTCTATACTTCAGGCATTTAGCAGACGATTTCCAAAGCATTACAATTTAATTTAATGATATGTGATATTTAATGATTGTGTTAGATCTGATTTGCTTTTTATTATACTTATAAGCTCCACATTGCATGTGTTTGCTTCCCCTCATTGCCAAGCCATTTAACCGCAATAGGAAGCTAGTCGGTCAGAAAAGTAGCTAGGAACTAGCAAGCGTTTCAGAGTCACACGGACCAATTATTATGTGACACAGTTGAACAACCATGTGGAAGTAGATGTACTGACACAGAAATTGATATTTGTATTTGTAGTTGTAGTTGTAACTATTTCCCGCAACAATGAACCGAAATTTTTCGTGTAGCTTTATTGCACTGTAGCAACTGTTGTGAAGATCTCTTGACTGTATTTTTCGGGCTGCATCGAGTTAAAATATGGGTAGATCAAAGGTAAGCGTTAGGCCTGCGGTTGCCTTTAGCTAAAACAGATTAGCCTATGTTAATTAAATGTATTTATTTATTTTGTTTGTTTTAATTATTATCGGAGTATACTTTATCTCGAATGTTGCGTTAACATTTTATTGTCGATTTAAAGGTTTATTTAAGGTTATTTTGAGCTTGGCGTAATCTGTCACCAACTTTTATTTTCCATATTTGCAGACTTCAATAATTTTTTTAATTGTTTTCTTATCAGACTACAAATCAGAAGAAGTCCAGAGCTGAAGCTAACCATGTGGCTGAGGAGGCTTACGGATCCGTACCGCACTCTTTCGTGTTTCACCGGGGCCAGGTTGGGAAAAACGTGGGCCAGCTCATCCTGGACATGCGGCGGGTCATGGAGCCCTTTACCGCAGAATCTCTGAAGGTCCGCCACACTGAAAAGATACAAGTCCCATTTTGTTTTTTTGACAATATCCCTTGTTTGTCTTTGGTTCCTGTGAATGTCTAGATCGCAATGAAACTAGGATCTCCTTTAAAATGTTTATAAATATTCAGAATTTAAAGTAAATCACACCAATTTTTTGTCTTATTAAACCAGGTTAGGAAAAAGAACGTTTTAAAAGACTTTGTGACCATAGCAGGACCGCTTGGAGTGACACACTTCATGATTTTCAGGAAAACTGCTGACAGCATCAACATGGTGAGAACCCAAACCAAAGACTGAGAATTGCTATTCTCTATTTTCAGTAAATAACTCCTGTCTTGTCCTTACAGAGACTTGCTCGACTTCCAAAAGGGCCTATGCTCTACTTCAAAGTCCTCAAGGTAGATCTCTTTAACCTTTTGAAAAGGTTTTTTTTTTTTTAAAAAAAACAGCAAAAAACGGGTTCAGATGATGTCATGTTAAAAATGTGATTGTAAAGTGATGTTCCAAAGTAAACGCACTGATGACCCGGACCAACTAGTCCTGTTTACTTAGGTTTTTTTTCCTTAAATTATTATTTTACACTTTTTAATCTTTTCTCCAGTACTCTCTTATCAAAGATGTAGTTTCATCTCTAAAGAAGCACAGGATGCACAACCAGCAGTTCACACATCATCCACTACTCATCCTCAGTAATTTTGGCCTGGATGGCATGCACATAAAACTGATGGCTACCATGTTTCAAAACATGTTTCCTACCATAAATGTGCAGAAGGTATGTAAAAAAAAAAAAAACTGATGCATGTTATTGATACATTTTAGACTCGATCTGTAAAGGCCGTCTGACATGATGAAAGTATAGTCTTCTGAGCACATATGATGCATTTTCATAAGTAAACGCTTTCTGATTTCTCTGGCAATACGTTTGTTATCCCATTGGTATTTATCCCTGACGTCTACTGAAAGAGGATGTTTTTCAGGTGAATCTTAACAACATCAAGCGCTGTGTTCTTATTAGTTACGATCCATCATCCGAGGAAATTCAGTTTCGACATTAGTAAGTATGATTCAGTGTTTCCATTGGTGCAACAGTTTGACACTTGACACTTAAAGCATGTATAAATTAAGAAGCCAAGCTTGTGTATGTTGTGGTGCTCTTCACAATTAAATCTTAGATTATTTTAATTTGAAGTAATAATTGTGAAAGATTTTTAGGGCTCAGATGATGACAGATTATGACTTGATTGGTCAGTGATGTATGTCCAAAGTAAACGCACTGATGAGCCCTGAAACGATGAAACGCGCTTTTTATTCGCTGGTTATGCCGTCAGCTTGAAGATATGCGTTTGTCCCCGACCTGCAGCAGCCTGAAGGTTGTCCCTGTTGGCATGAGCCGTGGAGTGAAGAAGCTGATGCAGGAGAAGTTCCCAAATATGACCAAGTTTGAGGACATCAGTGAACTGCTGATGAAGTAAGGTTCTTACGTCGGTACAATTAGAGCCAAAGGTTTTTCAACCCTGTTGTTTTTTTCCTTTGTAATCTGATAAACTGTTTCACTCTGCAACAACTCAGGGGAGCAAACCTTTCAGAGAGTGAAGCTGAACAAGACGGGGAGGAGAACATAACTGAGCTGCCACAGGCTTATTCTGGAAGAGGAAACATGGCCTCCCAGCAGAGCGCTGTCCGTCTGACCGAAGTTCGTGAGCAGTTTACTGGTTTAAAAGCTCTTATTATGATGCTTGGGTGTTGGCTTGATATTGTATGGTGTCTATAGATTGGTCCTCGCATGACTCTGCAGCTGATAAAGATTGAAGAGGGGATGGGTGAAGGAAACATCCTTTACCACTCTACGAGTGAGTCTCCTTTTCTCTCATCTATTTTGTTTTTAATAGACGTAACATGATGACAAAAGTGATATGAATTCTATGATTTCTCTCAAAGTAAACGCTTACTGATTCGTCTCCTTTAGTTTGTGTTATGCGTTCTCGGCACAAACTACTTTTTTAGAGCAAATGTTTTTGTGTTTGCAGTTTCCAAGACGGAGGATGAAATACAAGAGATGCTGGAGAGGAAGGAAGCCCAGATGAAAAACAAGGCGGAGCGGAGGAACAAACAGGAGCAGAACGTCGCCCAGAAGAAACGGAAACGGGAAGAGAACAAGTAATTTGGCTTGAAAGTAATCAGCGCCTTTCTGAAATGACTTGTTTTGAAATCGGAAGCCAATGTTTTTGGATTTTTTTTCCTCATTTTGAACAGAAAAAGGAGTCTGGAAGGCATGAAGAAAAAGCAAACAGAGTCTGAAGAAGACAGTGAAGTTGAGGATCCAGGAGTGCAGGACGAGCAGACGGCTGGTGTTGAATCTGACGATGATGCAGAGTATTACAGACAGGCTGTTGGGGAGGAACCAGATGAAGGTGATTGTAACTAATTAACATTACTTTCACAGCGTTATCAAATTAATTTGTATTTGATTACGATGTTTTTATGTGTAGACATGTTCCTGAGTGGCAAAAAGAGGCGGAGCACTAATAAATCTAATGTACCAGCCAAGAAGAGGAAGATGTCCCCTGGAAAACCCTCAAAAGAAAGAGAATCCAGGTTGCCAAAAAGGAAAGGTCCAGGAGGACAACATAGAGACAAAATGGCGAAAGATAAACGGGGAAAACCATGGAAGAAATCTGGGAATGGGGAAATGGGATCTGGAATGAAAATGGGGCCATCGAGGAAAGCATTTGGCTCTAAGAAACCTGGCGACAGGGACAATAAATTTGGCGGGAAAAAGAAGTTTGACGGAAAGAAAAATAAGGACAAAGCATTTAAATCTAAAGGTCAAAAAGGCAAGTTGGGATTTAAGAAGAAAGGTGCAGGAACAAAGCAAGACTTCAAACAGAGGAAGAAGAGAAGTTGAGCATTAACCTGGCTGCAGTACCATCCTGATGCAACAGGTGGCAGCAAATCTTTGCCTGGGCTGAGTGGAAGCTTGTAAAACGCATGTAACCTGGTGGACAGAAGATTCACACTTGTACATATACGATAAAACGTTTTATCTTTATATGAGCATTTGTATTTGCAAGCCTGAAAAGTATTTTTTATAATTCTTTTCTAAAGTTCCTACGTTTTGTTTTTCCATTCAAATGCTTTCATGTAATTAATGTAAAGTTCTAACCCAAAACAAATAAAATGGATGGTGACTCGTCTCATGCTGGTTGTTCCCTTTTCTTTTCCTGCCCCCTCCTCCCCCCCTCTTTCCGTTCAGGAAGTATGACAACCGCTTGCGACTTTTAGGTTGACAACCGATAAATACAAAGATAATTTTGGTTTAGACAATGTAATTTATTTAGTGGTGTACGCACATTTTCAATCCAGTCTGATCCATGGTTGCATGAGCCTATCCCAGAAATCGCCATGGTACATCCTGAACACTGGGAGGAAACCTTACAGGACCCGCATGTTGCTGCATCAAATGATAAATGAACATTGTACTGTGAGTAGCAATAGAACATTATAAATTTATCCAAAAGAAAATCAGCTGATCTGAAATTTGTATTCATACTAAAAACATTTAAATTTTTGCCAAAACTTTTAAATCATAGTTTACATCCAACACCATGCAGCAGGCTGTTTATTGCCTGTTTTGTGACAAACATAGTTTTGCTTCTCCAAATTACCAACTGCTTTGCAGGATTGGGAGAGGAAGTGACTTGCACATGAGCCCTTCACGTCTCCCCCTTATATGTGAGTGTCTAGTGTATTCATCACAGCTCTTCTAACACAGGAAACGAACTCGCATCTGCACATGACAGCGCGCCACAGCACACATCTGTCTTTCAATCAGTGAGTTTCTTTATTTGTACTTTACAACTTGAAACATTTTCATTTCAATTTAACCTGAAAAAAATGCCAGTTCATGAGATAACTGAACCTGATTACCTTTTTCTATTCAAGCAGGCATTACATGCAACAACAGCTGAATAAGTGAGCTGAGCAGGATGGAGATGAATTTCTCTAAATGTGAGAAGTTTCAGACTGGTGTGCTCCCTTCCGTCTATGGGATTGAATTTATTGTGGCCCTGACAGGAAATCTGTTTGCTCTGTGGCTGTTTCTGGTCAAAGAAAGAAGAAACTGGCACTCTGGAGTTGTTCTGTCCTTCAACCTGGCCATTAGTGACCTGCTGTATGTCCTCACGCTGCCTTTGCTTATTGTCTACTACTTCCTGGGGAAACACTGGATGTTTGGTGATACTGTGTGTAAAATTGAGAGGTTTCTCTTCACCGCCAACTTATACGTGAGCATCTTTTTCATCATGGCGATAAGTGTGAACCGATGTGTGGCTCTTGTGTGGCCATTTTTTACCCGCTCCCATGTGCAGCCCGTCCACGTCAAGGTCATCAGTGTTGTCATATGGATTATTGTTGGCGTCATCTCCTGCCCCGTGTTGAAATTTGCCTCGGTTTGCCATGACACCACCACCAACAAGACACTGTGTGTGTCCGTCTGTGAACCGATTTCTAAATTTCCAAATCCTCACTTCACCTACAAATTATTTTTAGCAATTTTTGGGTGTCTTCTTCCCTTCCTGGTCACTTTCACTGCTTACTGCGGTGTGTTTTGGGTGGTGTGGAAAAATGTCAATATTACAGCACTTGAGAAGCAAAAGGTTGCACTGCTAGTCTCTTTGGTGATTGTGCTGTATGCAATTTCCTTTCTGCCCTTCCACATCTTTCAGATTTATAACCTGTATCTAAGAAGTCACCCTCTTCACCATTCTGCCTGCTGGGTTTACAACATGTACCAAGTATCCAAGGGACTTGCGACGCTGAATATGTGCATTCATCCAATCCTCTACATGGCTGTGTTTGACAGCATAAGGGTAGCATGCTGTGGACAGAGTACAGAGGACAAAACAAGAGGACATTGAGGAAGTAGGATTCCTTTTCTGCAGCAAAGAATAATTCTGCAAAGACATTAACCCACTCTGATATACATCGGTGTCACCTGTGAGTCATGAAAGGATTAATTACACTCATTATTACCAACAGTGATTTACCTATATTGTCACCTTTAAGACAATTATCTATAATGAATTTTTTTTTTCCTCTCGCATGTAAAAAATAAAAGTAAAATCAAGGATTTTTGTGGGGAAAAATCTTTATAGATGTTTGTTTTTGTAAGTTATAAAATTCCAGTTTTAGATCTTAATTAGAAGTTTGATCTTCATCTGTCCATCATCTGTGCTGCTTATTCCAATGAAGCTGAAGCCTATCCCAGACAGCATTGTGTGAGAGGCGGGGTACACTGGACAGGTTCATCACAGTCCATCACAAAGGTGTTATCATATGTCATGAAATTCTCATTTTTACGTGATCAGAAGTTAAATAAACTTTATATTTATAAGCTAAAAAAGTAAAGAAATTTATGACAGATTGTTGCTTTGTTTACTTGTCGCTTTTTGGGGGAATAATTGTCACACTGCTGATAAGTCTGATTATTATTATTTACTTATGCTAAACTGTATTTAATTGTTTCTTTGCCGGACAATGACAATAAACTTCTTTTTCTCATTTTCCTTTGGAATGGTGTTACGTGTGTAAGAGGAAAAAGCAGCAGAGTTTTGCTCATCATATCACAACTCTATTCATGGCAACACATTGGTAAACGCCAGTATTGACAGACGTGGCTTCCGTGATAGTGATGGTGCTCGCAATCACATTGGCTGACTTGGTGTAAGTCCAAGAGATCTCAGGGGTAGGGTTGCCCATGGCACTGCAGTACATCCCACTGTCATGCTTTGTCCAGTGTGACTGTGAAATCCTCTCTTTCTCATGTCTGAACCAGGTAACAAAGGGTTGAGGCAATCCCTC
>JBAMIG010000022.1:13488474-13509800 GCA_037177335.1 Kiunga ballochi
AACTGGGGCCATCTGTGAACATGGAACACAACATCTTTCAGGACAAGTAAAGGCAGAGCGATATGCTTTTATACTATCCATCCATCAATTTTCTACTGCTTTTCTACTCCATTTTAATAACTAAAGTAGATTTTTGGCTTAGAGTTGTCCTCAAAGGTGATGCTGTAGCCAAAAGTTATAATTAATAGAGATAATGAAAGCAGGCTGCACAGGAATTTCTACACCCTAATAAAACAAGAAACTTAAAGGCCCTATTGCCTTTAACTTTAATGTTTTGTTTTTTTTTTATCTTTCTGCTATGACTGACTAGCAATTCTCATAATTTTTTAAATAATTATCCTAATCGAGGGATGACCTGGATCTTTTACATTTTCACAATCTTAGTTCATTGTCCATCCATCCATTAACTACCGCCGTATCCCTAACGGGGTCGCGGGGGGGCTGGACTTAGTTCATTGTAATGAAGCAAATTTAATAATATAGTCACGCATTCAGGTAGCAATTAAAAAGGTGACTTGTGGTCCTGGCTAAATGAATCACAGATGTGTCAGGAGCCTGACAGGAGTAAAACTCAGATTTAAAACCATATTTTAATGGTCCTTATCAGTTTAACTCGTGTATTTAAAAAAATACTTTACATAGCCTATACGTCTTTTAAGACATATATGTAAAGAAATGTATATAAACGTCCCCTGTGATCAAATTCAAATGGGTCACAGATTTTGTTGTAACACAGAACCGCTATTTCAGACATAATTCCCTATAAACAAAAATGTGTGTGTTAAAAAAAGACTCAGTCGCCCCTCTAGGGGGCGAAGAATCCATATACAGTATTGTATAAATAAATGAATGCTCTTATTGTGAAGAATATAGTTAAACAACATAGCTTCTTTTATTGTGGGGTTGTAGTCCCGGAAGTGTGTAGTCCTACGCGGCACCGGCGCTCGTGCTGTTCCTGCAGCTAAACTAGCTGAGAGCATGCCGTCGATTGAATACGACGAGTGAGTGTCATCAAACTGCTTTAATGTTTATACAGTATGATTTTTAATAATTATAATTTAATGTTCACTATATATCTCTCTCCTTCAGCTCAAAGCCCAGCTGGGCTGACCAAGTCGAGGAGGAAGGAGATGAAGGTAATTAGTTTGTTAGCATTTTAGCTAAGGCCTGCGCCCTTCTTGTAGTTCAGAATCCGGAGAAGGAGGCCAGCTAGGCGGCTTCCACGTTCACGTGGTTGTTTAGCTTTAAATGCAAGATAAACATGTTCTTATGACATATATATGTAGGATGAGAATCTTTTGAATGGCACATGCTATACTTTTTTATTAACGTATTCTTTTGGAGGAATGCTTTGGGCGGTTTAAAGTGACGTTGCTAGCGTCTCGGTGCATTTCAGAATGCTAACAGCTAATACTTTTTCTGATTTACTTATGCGAGGTTAAGACGATCAGTCCATCCATATTATAAACCTACGTGTTAAAAGGAATAATAATAATAAAAAGTCCAAACATCTGTAACGGAGTAATCTAAATACATCAGTCCTGGGGGAACAGTTGGTGAAATCTGCAAATGTTTGGGATAATAGTTTTTGTCCCTTTACAATGACAATGGATTGACAGACAAAATAGGTTTTGTGATATTAGACGTAATATTATCCAAACATATTGTGAAAGATTGCACGTTGCCGTTAATTTTTATTTATAACAGAACTGTCATTTTCTCAACAGGTACACTACCATCCCCAAAGGAGACCATAAAAGGAAACATTAAAACAATCACAGATTATAAAATTGATGATGATGGAAAGAAGTACAAGGTATCTGTTTTTTGTTGCATCAGTAAAGGTTTTTTCCAAGGTGGTGTGGGTCTACAAGTATGTTTTTAATGGTTGCAGCTAGTGTTGATGCTCCTAATCAGACTTCTGTGTTTTTACTTCATCATAGACCCTTCTCTATGTTTCTAGATTAAGTTTTTGTTTTTTTATTCTAATAAACATATTGTTGTTATTGCATCCATCATTTCTTTGAAAAAGACTCATTTTCAACCTCTTTTCCTCTTTCAGATTGTACGGACTTTCAAAATTGAGACAAGAAAAGCCTCAAAAGCTGTTGCTAGAAGAAAGGTTTGTTCACATTTAAATGAGGTTTTGTTTTTTAATGATGGCTGAATCTAAGTCATTTGGATGTCATTTCAGAATTGGAAGAAATTCGGCAACTCTGAGTTCGATGCACCAGGTCCCAATGTTGCTACTACCACAGTCAGTGATGATGTTTTGATGACTTTTATATCCAGCAAAGAGGTGAGATTCGTTGTTGGGCCAAAATTTTTTATTTGTTTTCTTTGGCTGTTTGGTGCAAAGATTTTCCTGCATGAACTTGTTTTAACCAGGGTATTTTACTTTTATAACGACTGCTTAAGTCTCTAATCTTGGGTTTGTTTGTTTTTTGCAGGATTTGAATGCCCAAGACCAGGATGAAGATCCTATGAACAAATTGAAAGGACAGAAGATTGTGTCTTGTCGTATCTGCAAAGGCGACCATTGGACCACCCGCTGTCCGTACAAGGACACCCTGGGCCCCATGCAGAAGGAACTGGCTGAACAGCTTGGACTTTCCACTGGAGACAAGGAGAAGCCAGCAGGTACCAGCAGCTCACTGTTCTTACAATAGGATAGTTGCCCAAAATACAATCTGTTCTGCTAAACTGTTTTAAATATGTCTTGATTAATTTTAGCTTGCTCTTCATTTTCTTTCACCAGCAGAACCAGAGCCTGTGCAGCCAGCACAGAGCAAGACTGGAAAGTATGTGCCTCCAAGTCTGAGGGATGGAGGCACAAGGAGAGGAGAGTCTATGCAGCCTAATCGCAGAGGTGTGTTGCTATTTGTAGGGAGTTTATCCTCGCTGTTCTAAAAAGTACTTTACTACCAGACTCCTCAATATTGACAGAAGTTTTTGCCACTTATTATAAACTGATTGCTCCCGACAGCTGATGACAATGCTACCATCCGCGTGACCAACTTGTCAGAGGATACCCGTGAGACGGACTTGCAGGAGCTCTTCAGGCCATTTGGATCCATCTCAAGGATTTACCTGGCTAAGGACAAGAACACAGGACAGTCAAAGGTCAGAGTTCATCTTGCAAAGACCTGCCCACAAACTGGAGTGTTTATTACATTGTTTCATAAACTGAGTAAGTAACCTGCTGACACTGCCAACCAAGATTTTGGTATTTGGTTGATGGTGAGCAGAAACCCGGTGGTCCAGTTGTCTCACCACATGATTGCACCTTGTTGCTTTGTAGGGATTTGCCTTCATCAGTTTCCATCGCCGGGAGGATGCAGCCAGAGCCATTGCAGGAGTGTCAGGATTTGGATATGACCATCTTATTCTTAATGTTGAATGGGCCAAGTAAGTCCACTTTTATATTTGTGAACAAAATAATCAGTGGTTTTGTCAACATAATTTTATTCTTTTTACAGGCCATCAAACAACTGATTCCAGAAAGATGCCAGATTTTGTCATGAAATATGGCTTTCACCTAAATAAAGAGTAAAGAGTATAAACAGAGTCTCCTTGTTATCTTTTGATTACTTTGCAGGTATTGATCAAATCATCTCTTGGATTTGGTTAAAGCAATCTACATTACTAAGCATATTTAGAATTTTTATGGTTTTATAATAATGTAGTGATAACACTAATAACTTAATGTATTTCTAACAGCCATTGTGAAAAAGCTTATGTGAATCACTACAGAGTTCAGCATTTGTAAATTGTTCCACTCAGAGCTGCTGCAGTCTGCAAGTAATCTGATCAATTTACTTAAAAGATTTGTAGATTTAATTTGTTTGACCAAGACACTAAATGCAAATGTATATCCACATTTCTAAAGAGGGTAGTAGTGAGCAGCAAGGCTGCCACTGGTTTAAACAGTTTGCAGGTTTTCATGCTGTACCTGTAATTGGTATCATTGGTCTTGCAAGATTTAGGAAAAGAATATAAATCAGATCCCAAAACATTTAAACTTAAACAATATGAAATTAGTTTGAAACATTCCTAGTTTGCCTTAAGTAGGGTTACTCTGGTCCGGTCTATGATTGGCTCTTTTGGTTGTTGGATCCATTTAAGTTGTGTTGAAGCAGAGACACATTGAAATCTTAATTGTTTACATTTTCAATATGTGTAAATGCATCTGATAAGCCACTAACTTCTGATTACCAATGATTTAATTTAACTTAAAAATGGCATTTTAAAAGAGCTTTATTTGAAATATTACATATAAAAACTACATACAATTTTCCCACATTTAACATGATTAAAAGCACAGTTAAAACAACATGGAATGGTTTACTACAGAGAACGTCCACAGTGGCCACTTAGTGACAGTTGCAGCCAGCATACTGAGAAGAAATATCCCATCAGGATTTATAGAAGATTTTTGCTGGAACGTTAAACTAATTCACCTTCTCTTGTTTGATGTTTTCTGTGGAGAAATGAGTGTTTATTTAGAGAAGAACAAAGTGTTTAATTCATGAATAAATACACTTCAGATTACAATAAAAAAAAAAAAAAAGATAATACCTGCTGCCTGTTCTTCCTTCATTCGTTCCAAAACGCAGTTCTTAATTTCCATCCCAATGGCTCTGGAGAGTGGAGGAGGAACAGCATTCCCAACCTGGAAGGCAGCAATAAGACAGAACGGTAGAAATGGCTCATGGATTAACATTTTACCCACCAGGAGAGTTCAGGAGCAATATTTAAAAAGCAAATATTGTTCAAAGGAGTGAATGGAGTGGGTTTTATATCAAAACTAGCCATTACCTGTCTGTGTTTGTCCAGCACATTTCCAAAGAAGCGGTAGGTGTCGGGGAATCCCTGAGAACGTGCACACTCTCTCACACTAACCACTCTGTGCTGCTCAGGATGCAGAACACGGCCCTGAAATGAAGAAGCACGGTTAACATCAAAGGCTAAAGAATCTGAAAGAAAACTTAAGAGTAAATTCCTCATAAATTCAGAGCATTTTGTTTCACAGATTGTTTTCTACATAATGATTATGTCCAGGTGAATTTCAGATCTTAAACCTTTTCCTCAAAATGGGATCAAAACACCTTTATGCAAGTTTAGAAACAAGCCAGACTAAAAAGTACCTGTTTGCCCATGGGCTCAGGGTTGGTGACAGTGGTACTGAAGAAGCCATCCCACTCCAATCGACCATAAAGTCCAGCCCAGTGATTGTGGCGGTTACCAGTGTGGGGCAGACACCATGGGATCAGCGTGCTGAACTGTCTGTCTGCAGGATCGCAGGGTTTCCCTTAAAAAAAAAAAAAAAAAAAGATGTACCAGAAGTTAATAAACTATGAAGCCTCCACTGTGGATATTGCAAAGCTGCCATTCCAGGATATAAACATGCATACCCCCTGAACAGGTGCAGACACCTCTGAGTGCACCAGTGCCGCTGCGTCCATTCTTCTTATCATGGTGTGTGTAGCGCAGTTTCCTAGTCATGCTTCCATCCTTCAGTCTGACTTCAATGTTTGGTAGATCTCTCCAGTCAGAGCCTGGTGCCAAGGGAATGTGACGCATTCGACCCTCAACTAGAGCGCTCATGTCCTGGGAGCACAAATTATCTTTTTTAATTCATTCTTCTTTTACCAGTGGAGTGCAGACGTTACTTCTGCCACACAAACATAACAGCTCACTTTGCAGATGTGGTCTCTCAGGATGGGTTGATATTGTGTGCCTCTGATCTGCCTCTGGAACCAGGACTGAGGTTCCCCGTTGTAGGAAATCTCCAGCGCGGCCGCACCGTTCCGAATCTCCGGCAGATCAGACATCGTGTCCCTGACTGTGATGGTTCTGTAGATTCCACCATTGCCTCTGTTGGAAGACAAAATAATCAAGTTTAACAAACTCGATAAAGTTTTTTAAAGCTTAAAAAAAAAAAGAAAAGAAAAAAAAGATTTTCAATGTAAAATGACAGAGCCAACAATTCAGGGAAAAGACTTGGTTTATAATACCGTGTAACATTACTGATGTATCTCTTGTCATCCACCACTACGCTCAGTGAGCAGGCTCTGGGAGCAAACACATGCAGAGGTTCAGGATAGCAGGGGAGCTTCTCTCCTGGAGCAGCAGCCAGGATGATTGCTCTGCGGCGGGTCTGGGCAACACCATACTGACCAGCCTGAGAAGTACCCCAGAATGTAGCAACTAGGTTATTTTATTTAGCCTTACTGGGACATCTTTAGACAAAAGGGGAGAAAGGATTTTTTTTCCTCCCCCCATTTACACTAATCTGTTAGTCAGTAGTTTATGTACTTGGACCAACCTGAAGGACGCCAAAAGTGCACTGATAACCCATTCGCACAAGGCAGCGTAGAGTCAGCTTCAGGACCATGGAGTTTTTGAATGATACGAAATTCCTCACATTCTCAAGCAGGAAGAACTTTGGTCTGTAATAATCGCAGTAGCTACAAAAAACATAATGTCATTTTAACCATGTAGAATAGAGATAGGAAAACAGTCTGAGACAACTGCTCTGTGCAAACACTTACCTGAGATAAGACACCACAAGCGAGTTCTTAAATTTGGAGTAAGTACGAGAGTTGAAGCGATTCATCCCACTGAAACCTTGACAGGGAGGTCCTCCACAGAGCATCTCTACATCCCCTTTCTGAGGCAGTTTTTGCCCAAGAGAATTTGTCTTCTCTCCAGACATAACCAACTTCAGCAAGATGTTGCAGTCCTCTGTGAACACTGTGGTGCCAGGGTTGTTTAGCCTGAAGGCCTGTGCTGCTGGTTCCCACATCTCTATAGCCCACAGCGTCTCAGAGATACCTGAATACAATAAAGACATTTATTTAGATTTAATTTTTGAGCAATACAATGAAAAATAAATATACACAAGAGCCATTCAGAAGCATTTACCAGCCTGGTGGAAACCTTCAGAAAGTCCACCGCAGCCAGAGAACACATCAAGTGTGCGGTATTTAGACACTTTAGGCAACTGCGGCTCCACATGAGAGTCATGCAGTTCTTGTGCAGCTTTTCCTTTGCCTTTACCTGTTAGGAGTAGATCCAGTTTCAGTGAGGCTAAAAGTAATGTTAAAAATGCTTCTGGAGCTAAACATTTTTTAGGTGAATGAAAAATGTATATGTGCACACACACCTTTTCCTTTGCCCTTTCCTTTTCCTTTATTAAAAGTAGAGCGGGCATGGTTTGGGGGATCTTCAAAGCTTTTAGATTTAGCATTATAAGCCTGTAGGAAGGGCAAAAAAAGGAAGTAAAAGGAAAACATCTTCAAGTCTAAGCATTATGTTTCTATAGTTCTAAACACACATCTGTACTCAGTCATAGGGTATCCAGCTCATAAAATTCTGTTAACAAGCCAAATACTCCATTTCAAACCATAGAAAATGAACTATTGACTTCTGTACCTCAAGGAAATAGAAGCGATTCGGTCCACCGCTGGAATAATCCTGAACAGATTCGTTCAGGTCTTCTGCATACTCCACTTGACAACGACCGAGCACCTCAGACATGCTGACGGTTGCCTCTTCATCACTCCAGTAGAGCTGATTGATGTCTGTGTGGTAACTAGCTTTCACTCCTTTGTGAGTGTTTTCAGGTCTAGTAAATGCAACAATTGATCCCATTAATTAAACAGAAAAAGTGGGAAAGAAAAGAAAAGGGGAAACTGTATTAGTACCTATAGAACTTGTAGAGTCGGATTTTGACCTCTGAAGCGTCGGCTTTCCCATTACTACGCCGGTGGCAGAAGATCTCCTTAATGCGGCCGACACGGAAAGGCTTGGGCGCATCCAGGTTTGACCCCTTAATGTAGTCTGAGGACTTCCTGTAATACTCTGGATACAAATCTTCATCCACATCTTCTTTCCTATGAGAGCGTTTTACTGGACTGGCTAGCTTCACACTGAAGACAGAAACAAGATGTCACATGATGCTTCTTTGTCACTGATCCCAGTATTGGTGGAAGTGTTCACTTACCTGAAATTAAACGCCTCAGGAGGAAGATAGACACCGTCTCCCACTTTGAATTGTTCTCCCTTGTAACAAACCAAAGCATATAGTGCCTTGGTGTCACTGTCCTCGTTTTCCAGGGGTTCAAATGCACAAGGCTGTTCCTTGTCGTCTCTCTCTTTATTACGAGTGCAGCTACCACAAAACCTTAAAGGAAAAATAGGCATTAAACTGTATATTTTGGAAACAAAAATATTTCTTGATCTAGAGCAACAAAATGGGAGTTATTATCAATGGGTAAAACACTTCTTATAAAGACTTTCATGCAAATCTGAATGAATTCTGCAACCAGCCAAACAACATCAATACAAGTAAACAGGAGATTCAAAGCTGCACACATTCATGTAACCGGTGCTTACTTGAAGTTGCATTCATCTGATGGAGAAGACTTAGGAGGAGTCTCAAATCTAGCAAATTCTGGATCATACCAAAATTGATAAAAGAAACTCTTCCCATCATCATCAATCACCTTGAGGTCAACATCCATCCCACCCTACAATATAAAACATGGTATTTAGAAACTAACATTAAAAGCATAAAAAGGCCATTGAAATTGTTAACTTGCCTCCATAGACCAGTTGTTAGACGGGGCTTTGTACAGGACATTCACTTTTCCATGAACATAATTGAGCAGCATGTCTTCACAATCATCCACAATAACAAGCTCCAGTGGATCCGAGGACTCTCCAAGCACTGTGTGAATACCACGAAGGAACCAGTGGGCATGGAACATCTTTCCATTGCTGTCCTCCCACAATGAAGTGATCCTTAGAAACAACACCTCGTTAGATCCACGCAGTTAAAAAAAAAATCTCCACAAAGTTACAGAGCATCCATTTTCTAAAAAAAAAAAGCCATACCTTGCCAGATACAAAGGAGTGGAGGGATCTTCTGATGAAACCGAGACACAGTCTCCCAGCTCCAGCACTTCATCGTTAACAGAGACCTTCTTGTAGTACTGCTTTTTCCCATGAGACTGAAGGGGTCAAATATAAATATGTATGAATATTCCTATGCAGTTCTCAATAAATAAAAAAGAAATGTTATGTTTTTACACCAAAGAAGGGAAAGAAATACCCCAACAGGCTCTCCAATCCATGCAAATTTGGACTGGGTTTGCTTCTTCCTCTTGGTAGGAGCCACCTTTTTGGTCTTCTCTACTGGCATATCATCCTCCTCAATGTTTTCATCATCTTCAGCTTCCTTTACAGCAAGATTTGGGCATCTAAGAACAGATTTGAGCTGGTTCAGAGACTGTTCAGCATCCTTCATGCTGGCAATATTCCCATTGTAAACTCAAATCATTTGAAACAAAGGAATCATATAATACATTTTAACATAAATGTATAAATATAAAAGACCTAATTATTTACTCAGACATGCTCACCTTCTCTGTTTACAAGCTTGCCTGCTTCTGCCACTTCCTCCAAATTTAATCATGTCTTTGCAGGCTGCACACTTGCCACAGTCAGGAGATTGACAAACCTATAGATGGATACAGAAGTTTTAGCATTATAGAGGAGACATCAGTATCCACATCTAAACAAGAAGTAATCGTGTTAAGTTTGAAAAACAGCAACTAGGTTTTGGTGAATACTGTATATACTTCTGTAGCTGTTTCATGGTTATTACATGTGTGTGCTTTTATAGTGAAGCTGGTGGAAGTCCAGCTACTTTATTCAGGGGAATGGTTGAAGGTTTTTTGTGCGACCGTGTGAATAAATGTTCATGTATAAAAGTGAATTCTTTGTGTGTAACAATCAACTCACCTCACAGACGCCACAGCGCTGTCTCTTTGCCCCACCCTCTTTATCATTCTGTTCGATCTGATCAGAGAAGAAGGCATCAAAGATCTGATAAACCAGCTGAGTGGTTGTGGCTTTCGTTGGTCCCTTACTGTCCTTTTCTATCTTTGTTGGGTGACGGATTGCCTGTCTTCTGGCTGCCCTCCTGTAAACAGAATAGCATCATTTCCCTGTTAGAATGGAAGTAATTTGTAATAAGTGTGATCATATGTAAAGAAGTGGCGTTATGAAACTCCTGGCCATCAACACACCACAGCATCAGGCCATGCAACAAAACAAGCAAACAAAAACAGACAGCAGAGATGTGAATGCAGCTTGTTTTCAAAGTGACTTGCAAGCAGGTTTTCTTAATCTGACCTTTATGGTAAACACCAACATTTCTAAAAAGGTTTAGAAAATGCTGAAAAAAAAAACAAACCTCTGCTCTGCAAGTTCTAAAATAAGCTTTACCGTCAATATTATACTTTAACCGTGTATAGTTATTGTGCTAAAAGCTATAGAGAGCCTTAACATATTTATGTGCCTATGTTAACATTGAAAAGACTAGCAAAAAAAGAAGAGGGCAAGGAACAATTTCTGAGAGCACTGGATCAGGCTGGATTCACCAGTCATGGATTAAACAGTATTTTGTTATAGGACGTCCCAAAGACAACCAAGATCATTAGGTTGTAGAAACTCTGCTAGGAGCTTTACAGTTTATAAGTTTCAACTGATTAAACTTCACGATGTAAAAAACATTTAAACAAATAAATAAAAAGTTTGCATGGCTGCATCGAGGAGCACAACATAAACCATTTCTTACTTGTTGCACAGATGCTAAGCAGTCTAAATAACAGAACTTGTCTTCAAAGTTATTCCTGAATCACGACACAATACTTTCAACTGAGCAAAGATTTCTAAAGAAACTACCATTCAAAGTGTTATAAATGGTCAGAATGAAAATACAGCAGCAAAATAAAGAACAACCACAAGCCCAAAGGAGAGAGATTAAATCTATCTAAATGCTTTAACTACCACATCAAACAAGCTAAAGATGCAATCACAATAACTCCTACCTACCAGTACAGCAGCATGCTGCATTAGGAAATGTTAAAGGAATGTTAGACATTAGGGAAACAAAGGGTAAAAATAATCCAGGAAATAAAAATGATCAAAAGAAAAATGAGTCATTAAACACTGATATTTGTGGAAATATATTAATTAATGTTTGAGGCTTATAGATCAAATAAATTGTAGAGTATTTTGCCTCTAGAGTCAAAGTGGCCTCAACTACTCTCAGTTCAATGAATATCCTGGAAAGAAATCTACACGATTATCTGCATCTGTACCTCTTTCCCAGAGTGACTCCTGCTAGTTTGATCAGGTCTCTCATGCAGGGAGTAACAATGATAGGCTGCTCATCGGAGTCACCGGCCTCATCATAACTCTCCACCTGTTCCACCACAAACTGGGCATGCCGCAACAGCGTGTCTTCGGTGAAGCAGTTGAAGTTTAGCCCTGCAGGAGGAACAGTGGTCTGCAGACAGGAAGAACAAGAACTACTCAGTATGAGAACAATAACAGATAAAATACTGGACATGGCTAATGCAGATGCTCGCCTCAATTTTGTTGAGAAGGTCTTCATAAGTAGCATCTGGATTTTTCTGCAGAAATTCAACCACTATTTTGCTCATATAGATTTTTTCCTGCATCAGTGCAAATATGGGAGCGTATTCCTCACTGGGCTGCATCAAGATGTAATCGGCAAAAGCTGGATTTAGAATTAAAAAAAAAAAAAAGGGGGGGGGGATTAGCATAATTAGCATTTCAAAGTAAATAGCGAAAGAAGTTAAATACAAAAAAAGTACACTACCTGTGGTAAAACCTATTAAGGCCTTTTCTCCTCCATCAAAACCAGTGATCCACCAAGCATTGATTGGCCCAAGCTTTTTAGCAGGAACACCCCCTGAGAAAAGAAAAAGCATGTGGACCTTTTGGTAGCAGTAGCAAGAAGGTATTCTTGCATAAACGGAAAAAGGAATGGATTTGTATTCTTTAAATGAAGGTTTTTGTACCATCCAAGCAAGGGTTGTCATCATAAATGGGTTTAACAACACAGCTGAAGTAAAGCTCCACGTTCTTCTCAATCAGCCCAGAATCAAAAGGACAAAGATGCCCACGTTTATCGTACACACTGTAGGATGCAACAAAACACTGTAAGCATGACGATACAGAGGCTGGAATACACAGTGCTGTGAAAAAGGGAGGGGACACACTCCTTAGATAAAACAAGTCAAGTCTGAGAAGAATATATTAAGAGGATAAATTACCTGAAATTTGTGATCTTGTGTTGCGGCAGATCCTCATAACTCTCAAATCCATCTTCATTGGAATCGAACAGGGAGAGACGCTCATCTGTTAACATTTCTGGTTCATCAAGCTATAAAATACAGAAATGATTCATGAAAATAGAAAAAACAATCTGCAGCTAATATTAATTTAGCAGAATTGTGAGATTCTCACCGCATTATCAGGATCACCCTGAAAAAACTTTAGGTCTGAATCATCCAAGTACTGCCTGCAGTCTGTGCATTTAGGAGGTGGCGTCTTAAGAATAACAAAATATTACACAGATCATGTCAATACCAATCAATACCTGTTTACAGCCATGAAACAACTGAATGAACCACTTCATTACTTTAGCAGCAGATCCCGGCTTCATCATTTCACCCTTCCCCTCCTCTTGATCAGTCCTGCATAGAGAAGAGAGATTAGCTCGTTTTAAATTCAGGACCATAAACACAAATAAATCCTGAAAGAAAACTACTCACTTTTCATCCGATTCCACTTTGAGACGCTTCTCATCTTGAGACTGCAACAAATATTTGATCAATTATTAGACAATGAAACTGTTGTAGACATTTAAACAATGGTTCATTGACAAAAGGGTCACCTCTTCAACATCATCTTCTTTCTTCAATTCATCTTCCTCATTGACAGCTTCCCCATTCAAGTCTTCAGACTTGCGCTTCTGACTGGAAAAAAAAAGATGTTACTTTAAAACTACAGCCGCTTGCAATGATTTTAGTGTTAATAGTATGGTATATCTTATTTACACTTTAGAGAACATTGACAGTATGGTTGGCTGTTTTCCACTGTTTCTTGTAACTCTGGTACTGGCTGGAGACTCTACAAAAGAAAAATATTCAGTTATCTTATGCCATGATTGAAAGATACCATTTGATGGATCATCTTCTCTATGAAAACAAGTCGTTGTGCTAGGACGTCAATAAAAATACATCTTTGACTCACTTTTACTGTCAGTACTTGATTTGCTTCTGCGTCCACCCTTTCCTTTGGAAGCAGTTGGTGACTTTACAGCTTCTTCCTCCTCTTCTTCCTGCGAGACCATGGTTACATCATCTCCTTCTTGATGAGACCCATTAATGAAGCCATTAGTTTTCCCATTTTTCTCTGCAGCATCATCACTTGAGCCATTGTCTAGATGAAGTTCTTTAACCAGTAAGGCCTTTACATTTGAGATGTACACCTCCTGAGGAAAGAACATGGCATGCATCACCACTCAGCTTAAATCACAGTTGAGCTTAACGGTCAAGTAATATACAGACATGTTAAGATGCACTAACCATTGTGATCTCTGAGCTTTTTACTTTTTTCTCAAGCAGGGTCAGCTGGTCCTGAGCATCATCATTTAGGAAGTCCTGCACCAATCTGAGCTTCTCTTTCACATGATCCTAAAATTAAAAATCAGGAAATGTTTACTTTAAAATCTAAAATTAAATCCAGATAAACAAAAACACCAATATGTGATTCTAAATAGTTTTAGAGTGACAAATCAAAGTTAATATTAAACAATCTGCTACGAACTTCGTGGCATGCAGTCTTTCAGGTACACCAACCTAACTCACCTCATCTGAACATCCATCCTCATCCAGCATCTGTAATCTGTACACAGAACGCGCGTGTAAGTATGATTACAGCAGGTTACAGACAGTAAATCTATTAGCGGCATACCGACTACAATATAATAGTGGGAAAGCCATTGTGCGCGCGAGCAAAAACACGGGCAACAAAACTTCCTGGCGCCAAATATCACACGTTGTCCCCCGTACCTTGTCAGGCTAACCAAGCTAGCTGGCTAACACTGACATGAAGCTCTACATAAACTAAGTCTAGGCTGTCAAGTACCAGTAAGCTAACGCTAGCTACAGCTGCAACTGCAAGCAAATGGTAAAGTAGCTGTCATGCTTACAACTGGAAAAGTCCAAAGAAACAGAGTAACTAATACAAGTTTCAAAGCTGTTGTTGTTACTTCTGAACTGAAACAACGGAATGAATACTAGCTAAATAATTAGGACAGCATTAGCATTCAGGTTACCATCGTTACCGTACCTTTTCCTGACATCGTCTGGCAAAGACAGGGACGTTTTCGTTGGCATTGTAAACAAGCGTAAAATGCAAAGAATTAAACTATTTTTAAAAAAACAGTTAAAAACACGTCGTAGCCCGCCGTCAATAACCACAACACTGCTCCACTATGACGTGCCAGTTGCGTACAGCTCCTTAACGTGGATGCTATGAGCAATTTGGGCGCGCGGGCCGTGTTTTCGCGCGGAAACCCGGGTTTTTTAGGGTTGTACCATTGCTGCAACCGACGGGTATTAAACTTTTTGGCAAACATTTATTTGAGTTATTTAGTGCTGCTATTACAAAATTAAAAATACACTTTATATCATATATGGCATATATATGACTTATAAAATACAATACAAATTCATTAAGAGTTATATTGTGAAAAATATTATTTCATGAACACTAACAAGGAACCAAATCTCCCCTCAATTTGTTTTACCGATGTCCACGTCAATTGACCAGGCGGAAGCAATATCAGGGTCCGAGAAGTGACAATGCTAGCAATTCTTTGCATACAATCTAAAGCTTTTAATATGTGTTCTTTTCCCTCTTTGGATTAAAGTACTGGATGAAATGCTCTGTTAAAAAAAAAACAAGAACTAAATTTGCTTTGTGCAGGATGACAGCTGTGTATTACTATCTTACATTGTTAATGTAATGTTTTTTTTTTACTGTCTCTAGGTAAGATTATCTGTCTTTTGTAAATGTGTAAATAAGTTATATTTAAACGGTATTTAATCAGATTTAAAAAGCAACTAGTGCTTCTTAAATGATTTGCTGTTTGTCTAGTTGACCACAAGATGGCACTATTTCACTAAATCTGCAAATGGGCGTTCTGCGTCTCAGTTTATGTTATGGTGTCATACCTTTGTCATACATGTACAAACAGACTAAATCCCGGTACATATATTAAATTGAACAACGAATGGTGCATATGAGTTATCTTCAGAGTTTAATTACGTTCATTACAAAATGTATAACCATATGTCTTCCATATGAGTTGTGTCTGAGATTATTTGCTAAATTCTTCACATGGTCATACTTAACCATAAGCAACATAGGTGATGTTAATGATTTATTGGCTGCATACAACTTCACCTATAGGTGTCAGAGGTTGTTGTAATATCCTTTTGAGCAATGGAAAGACTTGGCTTACTTCCAAGTGGCCCAGCCTCCTGGGACTTATTTAGTCAGAGTTCCCACCCAGGAATCCTGGACGTCTGACAGGAAACAGACCCAACTCTCCCAAGGCCACTATAAGTCAGCCTCTCCCCTCAGTCCGAGTCTCCCCCTCACTAAAATCCCCTCCAGGGGACTTCTGCAATGATTCTCTCAAACCATCTAAGAAATAGATCAGATTTTCATACCACATCCCATTTTCAGCCTCCCTTTCCAGTGCCCAGCTTCCCATCATTGCCCTATCTTGTTTTAGCCTTTAAGCATGTGAATCATTTTTAGTAGACAAGAGAGCCATGACAAATGCCCAGGTACTATTTGCATACATGATTTCAGATCTTCGTGTCGAAGCTAGCTTTTCTGTGACCTTGTCAGAGCATGTTTGGATTTAACGCTGCATTTTGAACTCTTTGCAGTCATAAGCATAATAACAGGACATCTCTGGACATGCACAGGAGTTATGGTTGCTGTTGAATTTGTTCACATATCAAAATAAACCGTACACACATATTTGTTTCAGTATTTTATTTATAAAACTGGAATGCAAATAACAAAACATTTATGTACCTACATTAGTGTTTCATATTGTACAAATTTAACACAGGCAGCGTGCTACAGGACACTCAAAGCTATTGCACACAAGACATTTCATACAATATAAAGTCATACACACTGTACAAAGTAACATACATACTTACAGACATATTTATTCATATGTTTAGCATAAAAACTCATACTAAAGTATGAACTAATACGGAACAACAGAGCTCATACTGAAGAAGAAATACAATGAAGTCATAAATACACATATAAAAACACCTCTCCACATGAACAAAAAATGAGGGAAAGCAAAATATCACTGAAGCTGCCAAAGTGCTTTTCACCATTTCTAATTGGCCACTTAAGTGAAATAAAGGTCTGACAGAGAGGACAGTTTAAATTGTGTGTCCAAGAAGAAGGTTAGTGTAAACCTGAACAACAGGAACCAAACAATTAAAAACAGGACTTCCTACGGCTGAAGGAAGTTCTGTGTTGCAGGATGTCAGAGAATGAAGATGCAGCTGACCTCCAAATAGGGCACAATCCTCCTGTATATTCAGATCCGTATTTTTTTCCTACTTTGTAAACTAAATGTGGGGTCTTTGGAAAGAAGAGATGTGCTTAAATGCACAAAGCAAATGGCTACAAAAAAATACTAGAATGTTCACCACTAAATTTTAATAATTAGACTTCACAGTGAGAGTGACCTACCCTGTTCATCCCACTCTCTGCTCGTCAATGACTTGGTAATTCAAAACGCTGATCAATAATACTGTCAATAATGAAGCACAATGCCCCAAAAACACTTCATACATACATTCAGTCCTTTCCCCCCAAGAGTAAGGCACAAACAGAAGTCGGCACATTGCTCTGATGTTGTTACAGCACATATTAATACATTAGTCCTTTTAGTCAACGCTGCAGGAGAACTGTCACTGGGTAAAGTCCATCAGTGCCAACTCCCTTTAGAAAATGTGCTTTCTCATTTTGGCCTTCCTCATTGGAAATTGTTAGGATACAAAAGATAACAATGAAAGCAAAAGGATAAGATTGTGAGCACAAAAGGAGGGGGGTGTTAATGATGGAAGAGAAGTTGGAATATATAATCAGAAACATGAGCGTTTATAAATGTGTTAAGAGTTTCATGCATTATACGTCAGCAGATTATGTACCTATTGAAGTTTACCAAATTGGTTATGCAAAGTCATACATGGATTATACAGCCCTTGTTTTGCTGAGGGACTACTTAATTGTTTGACTTCTGTGGAGAGGAGTGTTTTCAGAAGTTGTTCGCTGTTTCTGGCTTTATTACAAACAAGGGATCAATCATTAGGCCTCGTGCATAAAAATATCAGTGGAGAGGAAGAATAATCTCTATAGTAATCTACAAAGTGCAATCTTGCAGTCTTTGCATTGACACAGTTGTTGAAAGGCCCCATTTATCTAAAAAAGGCCCATCTAAATATGATATTTTGCACAGTTTGTTTAAATGTTTTTTGGTCTTTTAATTGGGATCGACATGTTTAGAAAGGTCAAACAAAAACATGTTTGCATATACATAAAAATGCTTCGCTCCTTATTCATCAATGAAAGTACCCTTTAAAAACCTTTTACACATTTCTGTAAGTTCTCTAAGTTGGTTCCCTGTTAAAACATTGTGTTTTCCCAAATGCTCTGCATGTGATCGACTGAACGCTGACTGTGAGGTCACACAATTTTGATCGCAACAGGAAAAAAAAAGTTTGCCCCAACAGACATCTGTGTCCCAGCCTCACCAGGCATCTCAGAGCTGGGTCGCACTTATTTTGCTCATCGAATCTACCTTCCTGATCACATCCAATCACCCACACTTGCACACAAGCTGCCTCCCATACACCCATCCTCAGAAACAACCTGGCTCCATTTTAGACACAGGTGGTACAATTTTGCATGATGGGTGTTGTCTGGTGCTCGTGTTTGTTGGTGCAGTGTTCCAGAGAGCTGGAGCTCTTCAGAGGGATCAGACAACGTTCAGAGGGCCGTCCACTTTGCAGCACCCCCCAACAGCACAACACACGCAAGAACTCCCTCCTCATGTCCTTGCTCCGCAGTGTGTATATCACAGGGTTAAGAGCAGAGTTCAGAGTAGCAATGCTAAAAAACATGTTTGCTTTGGAGAGGATGGGGCACAGCTGTATATTGCAGAATGAATCTAGGAGTAAGATGGTAAAAGCCGGAACCCAACAGATGATGAAGACTCCCAGTACTATTGTGACTGTTTTAAAAAGGGAATATGATTGTGAGTTGGTCGCTTCTTGGTTGCTCGAGCGTACAATCAAATAGATCCTCACATAGAGGATGACGATAGAGAGCAAAATGAGGCTGAAAATAGTAACAACAAAAAGGATGTATTTCTTAGAGTAGAGTGGCAGTACGGCGGAACAGTCGGGGAGGTTGTAAATGCAGTTCCAGCCTATGATGGGAAGTCCTCCGAGAAGGATGGAGGTGACCCAACATGCTCCGATCAGGAGAAACATCCGGCATGTCTTGGTGGAGCCATACACCTTAACCTTGGTGATGGCGATATAGCGCTCTATAGCTATTGCCAACAAGCTGAAGACTGAAGCAGCCAGAGCGATGAATGCCGTGCCCTCCCTGATGAACCACTGCACAGGAACCAGTTCGAAGGTCTTTGACCCGGACAGGAATATGTTGGCTATGTAGGCAGAGCCTGTCAACAAGTCAGAGAACGCCAGGTTGCCAATGAAGAAAAACATGGCAGAGTGAAACTTCTTGTTGCGGAAAACAGCAGTCAGGACCAAAAGATTCTCCAGGATGATGATGGTGCAGAGGATTACGGTGATAATATGAAGAATAGTTAGGTGTTCTTTACTCTTAATGTACGTATCCATTCCTTCAGAAGTCATATTTTTGGCATGTTTATAGTAGTACTTTATCAGAGTGCTGTTTCCGTATTGGGAATACTTGCTCATCGTGGCGACAGGGTGGTACAACACAATGGCTTTATCACAAGGATGAATTTTCACTGCAGAGCTGCCAGAGTCTATGCCATTAATTATTTCCCCTATGTGAAGGACAGGAAAAGCTCTGGGAGGGTGGCTGGATGTCCATCAGTCACGTCTTAGGAGGGATATGTGGGTCACCTGTGGACAGAAAGAGAAGGAGAACGTCTCAGTTACTGGCAAAGGAAATGTTTCATAAATTAAACAAACTGCAACAAGGCAAACACACAGTTTTCACTGAGGAATGTATTAAGCAGCGACAAAGGCTCGTGTTAAACAAAGTATCCAGGCAACAACCCGTTCCTTGTTTTGAAAATGAGAAAATAAACAGATTTTCTTTCTTTTTTTTTTGAATGGCTGTATTAAGTCTGAGAGCAAAGCTAAATAGAAAGAGAGCAGGAATGGAACAGAGTATCAGAAATGAAAGATAAACATATTCAAAACAAGGAATCTACATTTATACGACAAGAATAACATTTATACAGCAGAGATGAAATGCCACAAAGTGTACATTCTGATCTCAGGGTCTGCTTGTTACATCCTAAACTGAAAACTCACTCTGTTGGCCTTCAGAAAATAACGAACAGAAACAATCCAGCAGCTCAAGCTCTTTGCATCTTATCATAAAGATACCCCTCCGTGGAATATTTAAACTTACTCAGCATATTTACAATATGCAAAAACATTCACTGTTTTGAAGAACAGAATTTTGCAGCTGCGTTAGATGCAATCTTCAGGTAGCTTATAAAATGGTGTGTGAGGCTCTGTGGTGCTTCGAAGGGCAGCACTCCCCGTCTGAAGGGGACATTCCACTAACCCTGTCCGAGCACTCCGCTGTCAACACATGGCATTGTTGTGCGGAGCAAACCATTCCACTCCAATGAGCTACTTCTTGAAACTTTAGCATAGCTTGTGGTTCAGCCAGATCTCTTTGCCCTGACCTGCTCAACCACCCACCTCCAGCCAGATGAGAAAAGCTAACAGTGAATCAAACAGATACCTGAGAGGAAAAAGCAGGGGCTTCCATAACTTATAGAGAAAAAGCCTGTTAAGACTTGCTTGTGTGTGCAGTGCTACATTATTATATATTTGACCTGTTCAAACCAGAATATGTTCATTTCTGATTGATTCCCAGCTAAATCAGCAACATGTGTGAACACAGAATAAACTTTGAATGTCTTGCCAGTTGCTGACCTGGTATGCAGTTACTTTTCACAAATGAAAAAAATAAAATGAACTGCAGCTTCAGGATTTAGCACAAAGGAAAGTTGAAGGCTCTGGAAATCTAATTAAAAGTGGAGTTTGTGTCTTAAACCTGTCAATGTAACAAAATCTTTCTACAGGGCAGCTCCTGGGGTAATTCAACCCTGATGCTTCCATTGCTTGTCAATGCTGGCCTGCACAAGTGATACAAATGCTGGCTAACAAATGAGTGGAAACTGGGCCTGGATCTCCTCTGTGACCTCCTGGGAATTGAGTCAGAACCTGAGAGGCTGAAAGATAGAGAAGGAATGAAACAAAGACAGACAGAGAGCATGCATGTGGAACGGCATCTCAGCACAAAGGCTGGAATCTGAGATATCATTGCTACATGCGCACACATACATAAACTCACCACAGACCTTTGCACATGCAGAGGAATCTGGCTTCAAACACATGGCTAATCGTGACAGATAGAGAACACTGTAGCAAAGCATTGCCCTGCATACAAGCAGGTTCACAGCTGCAACTGGCTGCCAGTAAGAACCAGCACACTGTTTCCTCAAGCAGGAACAATGAACAATAGTCTTCTTCGGTGTAGATAGCTTTTTGTCTTAAGAATGGGTCAGCACACTTCCATTTGACTGCTGGAGCAGTATCACTCCCCTATCAAACTGCAGCCTCTCTGCAGGCTTTTTAGCTCCATTAACAGAGCCAAATAAGATGTTTGAGCCTGAGCACATGTGCCAGCTGCACCAGGGTAATAGCATTAGGCTGCATTATCGAAACATCATGATTTTATTTGTGGAACAGTCCACCTGGTATCTCGAGTCTCTCATCGTTCCTTTTACTTTAACATTTCTCCCAACTCTGACAGGCTTTTTCAGGACGGCTGTTGCGAAGACAGCTGAAGGTCGCCATGTCATCAAGGAGTCTGGCATCTGTCATCAGGGATTTTACTCTTTGTAGGAAACCTGACAGGCTGGTTTGCCAACAGCACCGTCTCGTAGCGGCTCAGCCCGTCTATCTGCTGTTTGCCATTCAAATGTATCCACAGTGATTGATCAATTGTACTGCATAATTGCTGCATTGTGACGTCCCCACCTCTTTCTCACTTTGTCAAAGATGTGTCCTTTATGCGACCAATAT
>JBAMIG010000022.1:13546939-13564734 GCA_037177335.1 Kiunga ballochi
TTTTTTTCTTCTTTTTCATACTTCTGAATTATTTGCAAGTGTTTATGTTTTTATAGCTATACTTTACAGTCTCCATTAGTCTTTTTTTCTCCTCTTATCTATTTCAGTTGTAGCTTGTTCTTCAGCAGCTACATTAATAGTCACTGTGGGAGTGTGTGTGGGCATACCATGTGTGTGCCCATGTTGGGGGGGAGAACAGGAAAGTAGAGCAGGGAGCTGCCTGCCTGGAACCACAGCATAGCTTAGCTTAGTTTAGCTTCCGCAGCTTGACTCCTACTCGCCTCGTACAGCTGAAGTAAAGCCATAGAAACAACAGCCGGGTGGAAAGAGGTAGCAGCTCCTGGATAAAATAAACAAAACTATCTTGAATTTAGTCCCAATGGAGGATTTCCGCTCTCTTCGCCTGGTTTCAGTCTTTTTGGCTTTGGAGCTGCTGTCGCTTTCTAACGGGACTCAGTCGCGTAAGTTACATGAAGACTGAAGCGCTTATGTTTCCCTTTATGCTGAGAAATACCTCGCTTTGCCTCCTAACTACAAAAAGAGTAATGTTTCAACAGGTCTGAGTATCATATTCATCCAGTTTTGAACGGGATCAAATGTTGCTTGGGTCCACAAATGACACTGTATGTGTTTATATAAGTTTTAATCTCAGTCTCATCCCGTGACCTGTGTGGTTTTATGTTTATTGTCTATTAGGATAAGTTTATTCATCATAAAAAACACATCAGGCTCGTAATTGAGGCATTAACAGTGCGACTCAAAGTGGGCAACAGTAATGCACTACTTAAAGGGGCTGGGTTATATCCTTCCTGAGGATTTTCCTGTTGCCTGCACAATTACCATTGTACTTAAGACCCTTGCCTTTTTAATGCTGTTTTGATATGGCCTTATATCAGGAAATGTTTGGTTTTGCAATGGGTTCCTGTAGATTAGAAGTGGAAAACATTTCTCACCCTGCTTTTTACAGGTGCCGAGCCAGACTGCCCGATTAAAATAACTCCAAACAAGATGGCATTACCGTACCAAAGCAAAGCGAAGCCTGTTATATGTGAACCACTTTCTACCGAATACAAAAACATAAGGAAAATCTACTGGAAGACTCAGCAGAACGTCACAACACATCCCTCCAGTTGGCTTGCTGATACACACAAAGACTGGGACCCGAAACCTGCTTGTTATGCAGAGTTTGAAGGAAATAACAAATGTCATAAAGATTTACAATATCTTCTCTACAGTAAGTTTGCTTTACATTTACTTTCCTTTTATTGTTGTTACCTTAAAAGAGTTTTCTAACTTGTAACTATAACTTTTCCCTGAACTCGCCTGTAGAAACACCAGATCGTGTGTCCATCCGTGCGGTGGACAGCTCAGCCTCAGCAGTGGAGGGCAGCAAGCTGCAGCTACAGTGTGAGATTTTCAATGTTGCTCCGGCACAAAACCTCACAGTGTGGTGGACGTGGTACAGAGGGAATGATACCATCCTGCACGGTATGGGTAATCATCATTCATGCACAGTGAGGACTGCTAAGTCCATGCTTCACTGTTGATCCACACATAATATTACAATACTAAAGTAATTAGATTTTGCCTTTTTCTATTACTGTAATCTCTTTCTAATTTTGTCCATCAGAGGAAGATAACAACACACAAAGTGACAACGACCAGGTCAGATCTCCAGTAAATGTATCACGCAGCACCGTTCTCACTCTGACTAGAAATCACAACGCAATGATGGTCCAGTGTGAGGCTCAGCTGAAACTGTATGGAGATGTTCTATCTTCACCCCAAAAGTCCAACCTGTTCTCCATCAACGTCCTATGTGAGCATTAGTCTTTGATCACATCCAACAACGAGCAAACAAAACATGCTTATATAGTATCCTAATATTTGAGTAGCATTGGTCCTCACACTGCTTTGTTTACCTTCTGTGTCTCCTCAGATAAACCTATCATTAACACCACAAAGCTTCCAGAGACGGTCCCGGTCTTCCGAGGTTATCGTGAGGCGCTTATTTGTGAAGCTGATGGCAACCCACCTCCAAACATCACATGGGACTTCAGCTCAAACACAGCCCATCGTGTGTGTGATAACAAACTCATTGTGCTTGAAGCTGGCCTCTACAACTGCACAGCTACCAATTTCAATTCCACAAAACATGTGGTTACAGTGATACTAAAAGGTAAATGTTGTTTCTATTGAGGAAATATTTGCTTTTGTCAAACGTTTTTTCGGTGAAAGCAGTTCGGGGGCAGGTCATTAGAAGTTGGGGAATGTATCCAGGCATGTATTTATTATTGCCAACCCTTCTCCTTCTGACCTTGTTTTACTGCTCCTATCTACCTGCCCCACTGCAATAGTCTTCTCTTATGTTAACAGTTCATGTTAGCTTTTGATAGCAAAGGACTGCAGACCAGTGTTTTCCTATTGCTATTTCACACTGCATACAGTATCTCTGGAAATGCTGCTGTTGTAGAGCAGTTAGCTGTGCGCGCTAGTGCAAACGCTTCTTGATCGAGCTGCATGTTCTTACTAGAGAGTGAGACGCAGCTATATGATTATAGGTGGTATTCATTGTGGCTGTAGACCACGAGGAAAGTGGTCATGTAGGATTTGATGTGTGTTTGAATCACTAGTATAATACTGGGGTGGACTTACAGGTGTAGGGTCAAAATTTGATGTCAACATTATAAATCCAACCCAAGTACTAAGCAGGCCCGACTGTGCTTACTTTCCACAATTAGGCGTGCTCAACATTGTGTGGACGTAAGTCACATCCTGGCTTCTTCCCAGAGTCCAAATATGCTTTTTTAGGTTAATTGGCCACTTTAAAGTTTCCTTTAGAGTGGTGGTTTTCTCACCCTGTGATAGTCTGATGACTGGTCTAAGGTGTGCTCTGCCTCAAACCTTGTAATTGCTACGATAGGCTCCAATATGTGTACATAAAATAGATGGATGGCACTATAAATCCAAGATTTAAGCTGCTCTGTGCCACAACAGTCTAGCCCAGCTTTTGGGATTGAATGTTTTCATTAGCTTGGATGTAACAACCTGGTTCTGTTTTGTAAATGGCCATGTGCCTTTTCTGTTCTGCTGCACTTGCCACTTCCTTGTATTAGCCTTTTATGAAGTCATCAGTTTCCAGGTAAAGTTTAAATGTCAGATACAGAACATAAAACATTAACATCTTGTCTAATTTGCCTTCATTTCAGAGGACTATCAGCCTTTAATTGCTGGATTTGTGGCCGTCATAGTGGTGGCAATATCCGTCATCTTCCTCTTCATCTACTCCATCTACTACAAGAACACCAAGATGCGCCGCTACAACTTTAAAAACCCAAAGCTCAGCAGTCAAAATGGCAACGTGGCCCATAACGGCTGGGACCTACAGTTCCCTATGACTAAACTGTCTTAGCGGAGCATCTATTGACGGCTAGCTGCTTGCACTGAACAAGCTGCATCTCTCTACCACCTAAGTATGAGTTCCATATGGACTTCTGCCTTATAAAAGATCTTATTTAAATATCTTTTTATCCTTTTAAACGGCACATTATTGTCACATCTGCAGTTGAGCTGTCTTTGTTTGAGATAGTCGTATCTACTGGATTTTGTCTACTTCCACTGGACAGATAGAAGAGAAGCAGCAAAGACATCGTTTGGCTTTTTCTCACAAGAAGAAATAATAAAGGTTCGGATTTTCTGGACTCAGGAGGAATTTGATGTGATTATTATTATATTTCCAGCTTTGTTTTTTTTTTTTATTCAATCAACTTAAGATCTCTGTGAGTAATTGTTTGGAGAACCAGACATAGTTTTAGTATTAATATCATCCCCCAAACAGGGTATGCAATAGCTTTGCAGACTTTCTACACTAGTACTTGACCCCGCTGTTAACCACTCTGCATTTTACTGCCTTCTCTGTCAGGCTATTACCAGTGCCACACTGTGTCAGATCTTAGCCTAATGGGACAAAAAGTCTCTTGTTCTACATTGTTAAGCGTTATGAGTGCAGGCAGTATGGTCTTGACTATAAATACAGGGAATCTTTTTACATAAATGAAAAAAATGTAAGGTAGAATTAGAAAGGAAAGCAATAATTTCTTTAAAAATGTGCACAGTGCCAGCGATAGAGGTGTGATGAAATGTTCCTTTTAGGTAAAGAACAAAGGGACTTTGTAACTCATTTGTAAATACTGCTGTAAATATTTGCAATTTGTGTAAAATTGTATTTTATTACCAAAAGGGATTTTTTTTTTCCAGTTTGTCATAAATATAGCAGAAAATCTCAAAAGCCTCTGATATATTTTCAGTAATATGAAATCTAAAGTGGAATGAGGTGAATATATGTGTGCTTTCAGTTATCTACAATGCTATTTGAAGCTTGCATCATTTGCAGCACTTTGAGCATCATCTGCTGTTGTAGAAAGCTGTGGTCAGATATCATGTATGGACCAACTAATCCTGACTACTTACTGATGTGCAGTAGCACTATATGCAAAGAAGGGATTTTTTTTTTTCTCTTGCTGAGATATGCTTTTTTTCTGTAAATGCACAATATCAAGCTTTAAGCCTGTCATGTCTTCACCAAAGAAAAACTAAACCTCTGCAAAGTGGAATATTAACATGACAACCATAAACATCACAAAGGAAATTACAAAACCATTGATCCACATCTGTCGCTTCAATCAGATACATTTCCAAAGAATATGAAGATAGCAGAAGCAAATTCATTGTTTAAAACTGGGGATTGACATCATGCACAAATTACAGATTTGTTTCTTTGCTCTACAAAAAACTATTTACGAAAAGTTAAATAATTCATTGAAAAATATAATTTACTTACAGAATGTCAGTGGATTTAAAAAAAAGACATTACAGCAAAAATAGCTTTAAAAAGTGTTTGATACCAAACTTTCTCCTTGGTGTAATCTTTTTAAGAAATCTGCTGAAAACCTCAAAATCCAAGTAAAAGCAAAACGAGCTAAAAGCAAAATAGAGCTAAAATTATTTATGTAATCTTTATAAATGTAGATGTTATACATGCGTGTACGCAGATATAATTACATCAATAATGATAAGTAGGCATTAAGTGGATAGTGTTTGGTACAAAGATATAAGCAGTTGTGTTAATTTGTGTTTCTGCTTTTTTTTTAAAAAGCTATATTGTTTTTTTTCTTTCTCTCTTTCTCTTTGTTTCTCTTTCCCACATCCTAACTTGGAATAATGTAAGTTAGGATTCATTCAACCTTAGAAAGGAGAGTGTTCAACTATTTTAAATAAATAAATAAATAAAGCCTGTCAGGTTAAATTCTCTGCAAATATATGAAGAGTTTTTTCTGTTGCATAGTGAGCACATAGCACACATTTCATTTTTTCACTTTTTGCTTGACACTTTTTAATACAATCTTCTTATAAAGAGACAACAAACCAGAATAATTTCAGTATACAAACATAATAATTATAATTATAAATGAGGGTTTATGCAAGTACGTTAAAGAAATTCAAAACGTTTGTTGGTGAAACAAATATTTACAGTTTTTATTATAAAAATGTTTAAACACTGGTCTTTGCTTATAATTTGTGAATATAGAATTTTGCTAATATAATCATCAGTTTTATAATGAAAAGTATACCTCCTTACCTTTCCGCTCTAAAAAAAACTAAGAACAACATCTTCCCATTTCAGGGAGAAGTCCTTGTAGGGTTCACGGGCGATGAAGATGAAGTCCTTCCAGAGTGTTGCAAAGTGTGTGCAAAGCCAGAAGAGGTGCTGAAGAGTCTCTATAGTTTCCACAAAAACAACTGTTCACATCAATGATCCTAATGGATTTTTACATGTAGTGGTTTGCAGGATAATACTTATTATGGAGGATTTTAAACAAGATTTCTTTCACCTTATTTGTCACAAAAACTTATTAGGAACTTATTGTCCACATTTATTCTCCCAGTAGAAATACTATTGCTATTTTTTTGGGAGTGACTGGGAACTTATTTATGTGTAAGATTTCTGAGTATGACATGAGTTGTCAATCCAATTAGGGAAATATATACTTATTCTTGTATAATAAGCCTTGATTGTTCCAAATAATGTATTTTTGGAGAGAGAAATTATGTTTTTATATTTGAGACCATGTTAACAGGACTTGTTTGTGGAATAATGAAAGTTTTTCTAGGTATTTGTCTATATTGTAGTTGCAGCCTGATATAAAATTCAAACAACTAAACCTGGAGAAATATAGTTTGGAATAAAATTCCGAATGAAGACGGGATTTTTCAGAAAATGCTTTGCCAAATTGATTTGAAAACTATTATTTAGAGTGGTGAAATCTATTACATTTAGTCCATTTTCATAGTCATTCATTATCACACTTTTTATGACATAATGTGTTTTATTCTTCCAGATAAAATTGTTGATCACAGTCAATATATTTACAGGTTTTGTTATCCACATGAAGAGAGAAGGAAGCATTTGCAGAAATAAACCTTCAGCTTTGGAGAGCACGACTGTCTTATTGTCAAGTCTCTCTGCAGCCATCGATTTAGTTTGGTTTGAGTTGTATTAATAAGAGTTGGAAAGTTTACTAAAATCTTTCTCTTTTGGTCTTTACAGAGGACTATACCTAGATAAGTTGCTTCAGTCTGGACAGAAAAATAACAAATATGTTGGATATTACAATCTTTAACAGGTAACAATTGATATTTGTTCAAATTTAGTCAGTCCAGAAGCTTTAGAGAATTAGTCATTAACTTACAAGGCAATATGAATTTGGCACTCTTAAGGAAAATTATAGTGTCAACTCATCTGCCAGTTAAATGATAATGACTTCTCTTCCTGCTATGTTTATACCTTTCAGGCCTCTATTACAGATATTGGAGGCGAGAATTTGTGTGCAGAGTAAGAATAATTAGGGGCGGATAGAACTTCTTTGTCGGATCCCATGTTTGAGGCTACCAGCACACATGTCATAGTGTTTAAAATTATGAAGTCATGAAGTCATGAGGCCAGTTATTTTTTAACACCTTCATGTGTTATCGGAAATGCAACAACTATAGAATCTAACGCAAACAAAGGTTTCATTGGACGTAAATTCAATTCACAGACATATTTTTAAAATGACTAAATTATTCATGTGAGTCATAATACGACAAAACACCAACATAATGAGGCGTCTCGTGTGGATTCATAGAGTAAGCTTCATTCAGCAGTTTTAGGTAGCGGTGTTTCCGAGATGTACTTTAATGCACCATATGTGTTTGGTTCTGACTCGGGACTTTCTACAACTCTGCTAAATTAAGAAGCGCAAAGTTGCATAGTTTAACGCCTGAGCGTGTTAGTACAATAGAGGAGCGACATATTTACGACTAAGCTTCACTTTCTCAACTGTAGCTGTTGTGTATTTATTGTTTTTTGGGAGTTTCAGTCGGTGAAACCACAATGCAGCGGGTCCTCACATTCAGCTTCCTAACCTTGAGCTCAGGTAATATTTTTTGTTGTTTTATATAAAATAACTGTGAAGGTAATCTCAAAACAAACCTCTGCGAGTCCATTCCCGTCGCGAGTTTTTATAAGAGCCTACGCCCGTTGTTTTATTCGCTTTTCAGCTTCTGTAGCCTATAATGGACTTGTTTTTAACAGCAATGGCTCAATTTCAACCACAGGTTTGTTAGATTATTTACTGCAGTTTGTGTAATGTCCGACCTAGTTTATTCAACTTTCATCTAAAATCTTGCTTCAACATGTTAAAGGACCGAAAGTAGATCTAGTCTGTGATTATTTAAAAAGCATTTAGGAGGTAGAAACAGCAGCCACTTTTCTAAAAACACTTTCGGAAGTAGAAACAGCGCTACATGGTTTTTAAAAAGATTGTAAAAGATTAAAAAAGTATTTAGTTTTTTATTTTACTCCTTCTAAATGGAAAAACACTGAGAGGTTTTTTTTTAATTGTTTTTCTTCCATAAATGCATATTGTCATTTAAAAAATTATCCCCAGCAACTTTCATAGCATACTATTCACTATTATATAAACACTTAATATATTCCATTTTTATAGAATATACTTCAATGACAAATAAAAAGTAGGCTATAGTATGATTTAAAAAAAATCTATGTCTGTAGAAGTAAGATAGTGTGTGTGTGTGTGTGTGTGTGCGTGCGGAAGGAGGTGCTTCTGTGCTAATGTGTTGATGTTTGTCATTGTGTGCATTACTTTTTTCATTTAACACCTCCTAAAAATATCTTAATGCGGGGTCACACATGTGATCGCTGGAGTTATTTTATTTAGTTATAATAACATTTTACTTTATGTGAAGTTTGAGCTGCCCAACAGTTTGGGAATGCGGACTGCTCCTGTATGGAGGCAGAATATTTACTAAGTAATAATGTTGTAGAACAGTTTTTGCATTGTTTGACTGAAAAGAGCAAAGTGTTTTAAGTGATGTGTGACTTTGAAGAGATGTGTGTTTACAGATATTTAATAATAAATTAATTCATTAAAATATTTGTGTAGGTAAACAGCTCATTTACAGAAGGCTTTGGCTTTTTATATGAAATATTGCTTAGCACGTGTGATATAACCTATTTTAGAATAATATCAGCAATTTGGCATCCTTTTGAATTTTTGTCCTTTGCTTTAAAACACATCTTAAATAAAATGTACTGTTAATACACCGTTATTATTTATCTGTATGTTTTTAATCCCTATTAAAAGTTGTTTCTGTATGCTTTTAGGATGGTTTTCGAGTGCTTGTGAGGTAAAAATTATCCCTCCAAGTATTGCAGTAAGATATGGGGATCGGTTATCGGCCAACTGCACCTCATCGTGCAGCGAGGTGGCCGGATTCGGATGGGAGTCTACGATGGGGGGAGTGAGTCTTCAAACTGGAATCTCTTCATTGACACTAAATGTAGAAAAATTAACAACATGGGAAATAACAGCAATGTGTTATATCACACCAAGCCAGCAAACAAATAACCTACAAGTCACTGTTTACCGTAAGTATCTTTACCTGTAAAGTTCAATCATAAATAACTTTCTGATCCTGTAATACTAACGTTTCACCTCTCTCCACCTCACTTGTTTCAGAAATGCCAAAAAGTGTGACCATGTCTCAGGCTTTGAGTGAAATGGTGGCGGGTCAACAGTATCTCATTGAGTGTCACGTTAACAATGTTGCACCAGTGAGCAAACTCTCTGTGTTTTGGCTCAAAGGAAATAAGACAATCCACACAGAGACATTTAAGAGTTCTCCGCTGAGCCCACAAAATGTCACATCTAATTTCCGACTGACTGCTGAAAGAGATGATAATGAAAAGGAAATCTGGTGTCAAGCAAAATTAGACTTATGGTCGGATGAACGAGGTCTTCCCCCGATGAAATCAGAGTCGCATAGAATGACTGTACTCTGTGAGTCGTAACATTTTCCAAAATGAACCATCAAAATATGCTAAATCAGTGCAGAACATCTGGCTTTTCTCTGATTGCGTTTTAATTGCTTCACATGTTTCTCTCTGCTTGTGTGTTAACAAAAAGACCCGCCGGCCTTCGTGAAAGCTGCAAACGAGACCGTGGAAACTCCAGCTAATGGAAACATAAGTCTAAACTGCACAGCAGCTGGAAACCCAATGCCAACCTATCAGTGGCGTTTCTCAAACCCAGAGCAAGAGAAGATCAGCAACCAACAAGCCAACAAACCTTTCTTGACTTTGTCTTTTCATCTTCAAGGAGACTACAGCTGCACAGCGTCTAATTCGCAGGGCAGCAGGACCAAATATTTCACAGTCACTGAGACTTCAGGTGAGACGCCGTTAAGTTTCCGTCCTCTCAGGCGCTGCATGGCTCTTTTCTTATTTCTGATCTTTACGTTGCCATTTGTTGTTTAACATATACAGAGAAAATGATGTGTTGTAAAATAAGTGAATTAATGTGTGCGTAACAGAAATTTCCCTCTTCGACAGAGACTCCAACAACCCTCATAGCCATAGTGATAGCCGCTGTGTGCTTTGGAGCCCTGCTCGCCGCTGGTGGTCTTTACTTAATGAAACAGGACGGAACATTTCCTTTCATGCAACAATGTCGCTCAGAAGTTATATGAAGCAGATTTTTTTAAATTAGAATTTGTATTGTTTAGCTTGAAGACACACATTAACATGATTTTAACTGTGAGAGGGGCTTTGTCTGCGCTTTAGTTTTCTGTTGGTTTATGTATTAAAATCCCTACCAGTGTAATATGTTAACAAGTAGTGCGTTAGTTAAAAGGAGATTGTGTTTGAACACTAATAGTTATAAAGGAAGCAACACGGCTTTACATGAAATAATAGCTAATTTTAAATGTTGATGTAATCTTTTTAGGAGGGGGAGGGGGGTGGTGGTGTTCAGCTTCTTTCTGCTTCACTTTTACTTTAATTCAGAACTGTATCATCGTAGACATGCTGGTTAGAATATCCATTGAAATCTCTCGTTTCAAGCAGCACTTGCACATTTAAAGTCTTTTTCACACACATTTGCAAGTATCCAAAGCTGACAATAGGCTGGTTACTGCACATGTAAACACACCCGCTCATTCAAGTACTCAACTGAGACATGGATAACAAAGTCTGCTGAGTATGCTTCTATACTGCTAAAAAAAAGAGATGGAGAAGGAATTAGGACATTTGGGGGGCTCATAACTGGACGTGGATACCTCTGCGAAGGCCTGAAAGGTACATTTATGTTCCCAGGTAGTAAATAGGACATATACGATTGTTCCTAAGGATGTTAAAAAGGTACATTTGTGTCTCCTGGTACTAAATTAACTAATTTTTTTTACAATGTTAGAACATATTATGAATGAAAATTATCAGGTAACAGTACTAGGGAAAATGGACAAAAAAGCCATGGCAAAAGCTAATTATGCAGTTTTTACATTTCGTACCAGTTGCCAAAGAGGATCTCAGCATATTGCCATGCAGTATGTTGTCCTGAAAGTTTTTTTTTATGTGGTTCTGTCAAATTCAATGTACTTTGTTTTGTTTGGTCTTTTTATGACTATGCTATAGCACTGTGTCACTGTTGACTTTGTATTTTTGTTGTTTTTCTCTTTGCTTGTTGAAATAGTTTTCTTCTTTTGCAGCTTGTAAAGTGATTGTCTACAATTTTTAAATTGGTGATCTGAGCCCAGTTTTACCCAGACCACATTAGAGATACCAAAGATCAAACCACATGTTCCCTCTGATAACTTCACTGGCATGTGAATATGTGTAAAGGGAACCAAGCATTATCTTTCCTATGACTTGTGACAGGAGTCTGACATTTCTGCTTTAATTCAGAGTACAACACACAACTTCCTGGGTAGAATAGTGGTCAATAAATTGAGAAGCTTATTTGCTTAGCACAACTTTAAAAATTCTTTACATAAAAAATTACAAATGGGGTAAAAAAAAAAAAAAAAAACTTAAAGGCAGCAACAAATAGCACACAAAGTGACCATGTAGATTTCATTGAAAGGCACATGAGAACATTTTTGCCCTGGATATTTGATTGTGGTGAAAAGTTTAATCTCTACTGGAATTTTGTTCACATGTTTGCAGCATGACAGCTTAATGCTGCTTCTCCGTGTGCCACAACATCCTTCAGTTAATTGACAACAAAACTTAGCGTTTTAATTTTTGGAGCTGAAGAAGAGAGATTAAAAAGTCAGCAATCAGCCACAGATCAGTTTATTTCAGATCAACCAGATCCATCCCATCACCATGAACAGGTCTACGTTCTGTTCACAGAGTCAAAACTAAACATGGAAATGCAGTTTTTATGCTCCTGACATGCAGAAAAAACAGAAAACTGCAGGTCTGGTGAAACTCAGCTGTTTTGAATCAGTTTGTTTTAATGCTTCATGCAACCAGCTGTAATGCTTTTGAGATTTTTATACAAAGCACTTTGTCCTGTGCATAAAATGGGACTGATAAATAAACTTGCCTTGTCTTCACACATGTTATGGTTTAAATCTCAGGTAGCAGGTGCTAGCAGTAGCTAGTGCAACTACAGACTGTACTGTTTTAGGGTTTGCTAATGCTATTAGCTGTAATAGCATTAGGTCAAGTTGTATGGCAGCTGTAAAATATCTTTTTTTTTGCAGAAGTACTTTACTTTTTATACAGTGCAACTATATAACCAAGACTATATTAAGCATTTTACCATCTTATTTCTTTTATATCTTTATTTAGTGATACAGAAAATGCATATTTCATATTGCTTTTATATTTTATTGCTTTTTTATTAAACCCTTCAGTGCCACTACTGTAATTAATTAACACGATGCTTAACTCAATGTTTTTTCTTCTCAATAATGCGTCCTTAGAAGTCTTTCCTGGCTCTGTAAACTAAAAAAATACATTTCACATTTAATGTGATGCTACACCGATTGAATTTTACTACCCTGAATATTGTTTAAACGTGTCGTGTTGTGCTGAGACAAGTGGCTTTGTTGAGCAAACCGGATGTTTCTTAATAAAGTGTCAGGGAAAATCCTGCTTAAAAATGATTTGTTGTTAATTAAAAGAGGGATATTTTGGTGTGGGTTATTTCAGAGGTCAGTTAATAGTGTCCACATTTTTATTTCGCCTGCTTCTGTCTCTGTGACCTCCTTAGACAGAATACTGATTGAGATTAAGTCAAACTAGTGTGTGTGTGTTCCTGCCATTTTTTTTTTTTGTCAATGCCTTGGACCTCTTTTTCTGTCTCTTTCAGACCTGCTAACATTATGCAGCGCTGAGACTGCCATACTAATTAGCTTTTCACAAAGTGAATGTAAAAGAGTATCCTGTCTGCAGTTGCCAATGTAAACTCTGTTTTTTTTAAACCCAGTTCTTTGTATTTAGTTTGTGTCATTCCCACCAAATATTTTTACCCAGATGTAGGCTGTTTGTCTATGCTTTGTTTGTATTACCATGACAACCTGGCAGACTGGAAACTGCGTATAAATCACAGATCTAATACATAGGGAACTTGTTGAAGCATATTTAAAGCTACAAGTGAAATTGAGATGTGATATAAGCCATGCCTTGAAATTCCCAGCTGTCCTTCCCATAAATACACCCAAACGCATCTGATTACTTTTCTCTTGGCTGATTTGCTGCATAGCATTCTGGTCACAGTGTGAGTCTTACAAGCGACATGCTGCACAAGACCAAAACTCCTGCCTGCTGAGATTTCACAACCCTTTCTGTTCAGCTAGTTATGATTTGACTCGATAAGATACAGAATAAATCAGTGGTTTGATCAATGGAAGAAAGGCCACGCCTAGAGCAGGAATGTAGCTGATGCAAATCTGTGGAAGAATTTAAATCCAGGTCTGATTTTATTTCCAATCTTCCAGAAATTTAAGAGTCTCAGACGGTACAAAGGAAAGTTGTTTTGACAACAAGTATATTTGGTGGATTTGAAACTCATCACACCCCTTTTAACAATTCCTGTGGAATATTAAGCTTTTATGTCTGCTATAGATTATGAAATGTTTATGTTTTACAATTGCCTGCCACCTGTTAAGTTTCCCTCTTTTCCTCTTTACCCCCTGCTATCCCCCAAAGTCAGCTGGGAGGGAACTATGCTTTGTCCCAACATAGTTCCCTGCAGAGTTGCCAAGGTTGTTGAAGTTGGAATTTTCTGTCTCTCGAAGGCTCTTAGCAGAAAATACCATGGAAAAGTACTTTCTATCATGGATTCTTATGTTTTGCATGCTTTGCTCAGGTAAGATGTGTTAGGAAAAGTGTCTGCTAAATGACTGTATAGTATAGTATAGTATAGTATAGTATAGTATAGTATAGTATCGGAAATGTGTTTTTTCCTCACGTGTTTGGGTTGTAGTTTGTTGCAGTGAAGTAGATGAGGAAAAAAAACAGGTTGGTAAACTGTTGAGCAGTGGACTGGTATGTGTCAGTACAACAAATTTAGGCAATACTCAGAGTTATAGTAATTAGTATACAAGTAGTTGGCATAGTATATGGATTATAGTTCTGAATAACTTAATAAGATGCATGCTTGTGTTTTGGAATACCAGAGATATGCATCTGATATATATTCAAGTTATTTTTCATTACTGATAGCTGAATCAGTCTTTTTTTTACCATGGTTACACAATAGGGACTATATTTATGCTGTGAATGTGAAAATAAAAGGCGGTGTTGATGGCATGAACTATAAGGATGACAATGACTACTGTTGTGTGTCTTAGTATCAGGTGAAGGTTGCTCATTAATCCTCAAGCCCTCTAGGGTTGTGGTGGGCTTTGGGGAGTCGGTGTCAGTCAGCTGTGAAGCTACTCGACCGGTTCACGTACTGGGCTGGGAATCTGCCATCAGTGCTACACACACACAGGAGGACCGGTCTGTCCAGTGGAAGGTTGACAGTCTTATCGATTGGATAGAAGAGCCTATCTGCTATGGGGTGTTTTTCACAGCTCCCCGACAGTGTGAGGAGAAACTCAACCTTGTTCTCTACAGTGAGTTTCCTCCTAACTAAAACCAGTTTTTAAAATGAATGATTAGTTAACTTGTTTAACTGACCAAAACTATGTATAATTAATTTAGAAACTCCAGACAGCGTCTCCATCAAGCAAGTGAACCGCACCGGACCTATGGTGGAAGGAAAAGAGTACCAGTTGCTCTGTGAGGTCCAAAACATTGCTCCTGTTCAGTATCTCACTCTGAGGTGGTACAGAGGGCGGACGGAGGTTTATAACCACTCTTTCTCCGACCTCACATCCTCTTCACCTGTTCAAGTGTCCTCTACCCTTGTCATCACCCCAACAAAAGTTGAAAATGGAGCAGAGTATAAGTGTGTGGCAGAGCTCGAGCTTGGACCTGAGGGGCCACAACCACCTCCTACTGTTACCTCAGAACTTCTAATATCATCTGTCTATTGTGAGTTTTACAGATTCTGACTCCAAAAAGTAGTTTTTATGTATGTCCCATACATTGAAGAGTGTTTGTTTGTGTTTTTTTTTTTCTTCCTCTGTAGTTCCACCAACATTCCTCAGTCCGGAAAGAGAGGTTTTGGAATGGACATCAGGTGAAGAAATCACCCTGAACTGCACTGCCACAGGAAACCCTGAACCTGTATATAGCTGGGAATCTTTACATCCCATTCCAGACAATATGGATGATGAAGCAGTTGTTACTTCCTCTTTGATGCTTCCAGGGACCTACACCTGCACTGTCTCCAATACGCTGGAAAAGAGAAGCAAGCAGTTTGTTCTCAAAGCAAAGACCAAAGGTCAGAAGTCCAAACTTTGACATGCTGCGTTTGCAAGCTTTCTTCACACAACACTAACCTAATCTCTTTCTTTTTTTATTTTTACTTAGGTGTTTAGGCACGCTATCTTGAGGTGAATCAGCTCAATCCATACAATCTACAACAAACGGGGATTATTCTACCAAACTGATGTTACTGTTGCTGCTTGGAAAGTGGAAATGACATTCATGATTTACTGGATGTATATGATGAGCCTATTATCATCCACAGTTAGATCTCAGATAACAAACCTGAAAATACTATTTGTAACTGCCATTTAATTTGGTTTAGGATGTAGTTAATGTTTTATGCTTTCCATGTGATATTGTCTAATTTATATTTTGGTAGACTTCATTTCTCACTAACAAAAGTAAATTTTTGTAACCCTTCAAAAATATAGATTAAAATATTTCAATGAGTAGAAGGATGTTTTTATTGTAAATATGGAGTATTTCTTAATGTTCTTTATCAATAAAAAGCAACTGGGAAAAATTATGTTGAGTAGCCTATTTGATTTACAAACGATACTGAAAGTTTGTTGTACATTGTAAATATATTATTGTTTACTATTTTTGGAAAGAAAGGAAAATCATTTGAGCAGATTGGTTATCTTATCAATGTTTTGTTAAAATAGATTAATAAATCCTGCTATGCTGAGACTAAAACAGTAAAGCAGTATATCACAACTCTTTTTTTCTGTCACATCTCACACCATAGGGAGGCGCTGTTGCTCTTTGTCCACCTGTGATTGGTTCTGCACATGTCACATGACCAAAACACGACGTTGGATCAGGAAGTAGTGGTGGTTGTTAATGTTAGCTAACGACCTTCTCTCATTATAGACTGGAGTCTGGCTGGAATTTAAGGAACAGAAAGCGTGTCCTCTGTGGTTATGTGCGCGTCATTACTACAATTGAACAAATTCTTTTAAATTTGTTCTCTTTCAGAGATGCCACAGAAAGATCCGTGTCAAAAGCAAGCATGCGCCATTCAAAAGTGCTTACAAGGTACCGTGATTGTTGTATTCCGTTCAAGCAAACCCCACTGGAACCTTCTGTCTTACTCGGTCCTCCTCTTGCAGCCAACAAATATGTGGAAAGCATGTGCGCTGATGTTATCCGGGAGATGCGAAGGTGTTGTGAGGCTCAGCGTGGAAACTCCATCTGCTGCTCCGGTTTTAAAGACTCCAAAAGCGACGGAAAAACACAAGTTGAAACATAAAAACTGCATGAACGCGATGACAGAAAGAAACATTGCATCAGTTTTGTATATTTTTATAAAGCATCTGCACAGTTTTGTATCTAAACAGTATAAGTGAGTGATTTGTGACATAACTTGAAAGAAATGTGTTCGCGTGGTTTTAATCAATGCTGGAGTTTAGTAACAGTAGGCTACTCTTGTAAAAATCATAAAAAGTGAATGTATTAAAGGATTATCTGTTTCTTAATCCACATATTGAGGAACATGTTTCACATTACTCATCGGGATAATGAATGAGCTAATGCTGGTTTCAGTTGGATGTTTTTGGACATTTTAAGATGGTGTCGCTGCTTTGATGGACTTGCTGAATATTAGGGTGTTGTCATCTAAAAAAATAAAATAATATTTCATGAGCTAATTTAATTATTAGGTCATTAGCTTAAGTAAACTTTTCCAGTCTGCCAGTAACCAACCGAAGACAAGTTCAGTTAGGCTTGTGTCTGCAGACATCATTAAAGCATTTTTAAGACCTTTTGTTGTTGTTTTTAAAACATTAGATTTATAAGCAAATACTCATTTGTTTTCAGTTTTCAAACATACAACATTGGACCAATCTACAATGTATCTTATTTATTCAGTTCAGCTACTATCCACCACATTATGATATAACATGATATTAAGGTAATAAAACTAGGTACTATTGCTTGCACAGACTGAATGAAATTATGAATAGCATATTTTCTCTTCTGTTTTCTTTTTTCTTTTTATTCCGCATTTTTCCATTGTTTTTTTTTTTTTTTTGTTTTCAGGAAAAAAATAGTCATTTCCATCACCTTTATTAAAATAAACGCTTACATAGTTCATTTAGCCAGAACAAACTGGTTAATTCAAACAAAATAGTTAAATTCTAAGGCCCAAAAAAGAACAGGCAAATTACTAAGGGAATAAAAGAAAAATGTAAAGGAAATCTCAGCGTGAAAAACCCTTAAAAATCTGTGTAACTTCAATATTATATTGACTGCTTGGCAATATATCCTCTATATAACTGTATAGAAATTTGTAATTAACAAAGACTGAGTCATTTAGAAGGAAATGGTAATTAATTAGTTAATGAAGCCTTGTAATCGTCTGATGTATTACCCTATCCGATATTTTTGGGAAGTTGTTCTTGTTGCATAAATTAGTATTAACCTTTCTTCTTTACTTTCAGCTGTGGCATTCATCTGTATTAACATTTACTCTTTTTCTTGCAGCCCAGTCTATGAATATACACTGGTACTAACTTGAAATGTTTGATTATTATGTTTAACTACATTTAACTGATTAATATGATAT
>JBAMIG010000022.1:13565057-13591555 GCA_037177335.1 Kiunga ballochi
TGTGCTTCAAGGAGTGATTTTGTACACAGAGTGAAAAATTCTCAGGCCCATACAGGATGAGCTCAAAAGATAACGCTCTTGGCCTTGAAAGAAAAAACTGCAGCAGCTCCGGGAAACAGAACGGATTCATGAAAGAAGATGACTTGACCATTGTTTAAGAAGGAATGTGGGGAGTGTGTTTTTGTTCTATCCCTCTGTTACAGGTGCAGAGTCAAAATGGAATTCTCACAAGCAAGGAGAAGAAGATGACGACTCTGCGACCTTGCAAAAATACACATACAACATGAACGCGCACGACACATAGACAACAAGGAATTGAATCAAAATAGAGAGGAGGTTTTATTAGGAGAGGGCGGGCTTTACAGGTTGGGCTGGGAGCCTGTATGCACCTTTGTTTGGGTGCAGAGAGAGCTAGCAGCTAAGGTTAAGAACAGACCTCCTATATCGAAAAGATATGTATTTTTTCTGCTTTCCCTAAACAAAGAATTATCGATTGAAATAGCATAATTCTGGTGTTTGTCTCTTTTCTTAAAATGCTGAATTAAACCAACATGTCTCCTTCTGATATTTAAAAGGTATCCAGAGCAGATAATAACTACATTCTCTACAGGCATTTTAATCAAATTATTCGTAAAATTGAAGTTAGAAATTCTCCAAGCATTAACATAATGTCGCCAGCTGATTTTAAAGTAGGGAGGAAATTAAAATGCTAAGACAAAAACATCAACGTGAAAATACATTTTAAATAAGTATCAGAAACATAACTATTGGATCATTTTTTTTCCAAATAAGTAGTAAAGTAATAGGAACTGGGAAAAACCGTCATTCCGAGAAATTATGTTTAAGAAAAACTGCATACACAACGCTTTACTACTTTGAAAACCTCTTGTTTTTTGCTCGCTGTCTTCCGGTACCGTACGTTCACGTGACAGTGTTACGTGTTGACGTCAACGGAAACTTGGAGGACCTATTCTTTCTAGAATATTGTAGCAATAACTTGTTAGCTCACGTTGGGAAGGTCCAGTTGAAACCCTCTTGGTCAGATTTGGGCACTACTTTTCCGAACAAAATTACGTATTTCTACGACGTTTAGCGTGCTTTGCCTATATGTTTTGAAAATAAATCTTATTGGCTCCGTTTAGCTCATTAACTTAGCTACTTCTCATTGCAAGCTTACGCAGTTAGCGTTAGGTTTTTGTTGGCAGGATGTCGCGAATCGATTACAGCGTGTGGGACCACATTGAGGTGTCAGATGATGAAGATGATACCCACCCAAACATCGACACACCGAGCCTCTTTAGATGGAGACATCAGGTACAGTTTGAACACTTAGGATTAAGCTAACTATGTTTATAATTTGTGACATGATGTACATTACTTCAAGAAGTTGTCTTCCTGAATTATTTTAATTTATACTGAAAGTAATGTGAAACTTTCTGTTCACTGTAGATTTAGTCCTAGAACTAATGAATGATGAATATCTAACATATTAAGAAACTCTTGGATCTGTATTTTTTATTCATGGCATATTTCCATCCTAGGCACGTGTGGACCGAATGGGGGAATTTCAGAAAAAGGGAGAAGACTTAAATAAAGGACTCATTGAATGTCGTCGGAAGTTGGCAGAGACGCAGAAAAAAGTGCAGCAGCTGTCCACTGCATCATCGGATGATGCCAAAGCAGAGTTGATCAAAATCCAGGGTGAGGAGAAGAAGCTGAAAAAAGAGGAGCGGGATTGGGAGAAGAAGGTGGATGAGCACAACCGAGAGGAAAAGAAGATGCCATGGAACGTCGACACGCTCAGCAAAGATGGTTTCAGCAAGGTGAAGAACACCTAGCAGGCTCCAAGGAAACTGATTTTTCTCTATCTTGTGGAAAAACAATTTTATGAAAGATTCAGGGAGCCTAATGTTCACTCTTACAAATGGACACAGAGGGAATTCCTTGAAGAGAAAAAAAATCTTATTGTGCAGATCAGGTTATAAACTAATGCCTATTCTGGCTTTCAGGTTGTTTTTTTTGCCATCAAGCAGGGTTTTACTGCTTAAAAGGAAAACATACGTGGAAAATACTCAAACAGGATTTGGTAAAAATGTGTTGTTTACAAAAAAACTCAGTTAATATCCTTTGGACCTTTTTATTTGCAGTGGTTTAGATTTTTCTGTAGTTTGACAAACACGGTAATACATACTCTGAATTAATTATTTCCCATAAATATCTTCTACAGAGTATTGTTAATCCGAAACCGGAATCCACAGAAGAGACTGAAGAGGAGAAGGAGCAAAAACACAAAACCTTTGTGGAGAAATATGAGAAGCAGATCAAACATTTTGGTAAGCATCATTAGCTACCATAACCTTTTTTGGACTTTAGGCCACGGTAGCTCTGTGGGAAGTGTTGTCCAACCAGAAAGTTGATTCCTGCTTCATCTGACTGTGTGCCAAAAGTGCCTACAGTGTTAAGGCAAGATGCCACACCCCACACTGCTTCTGGTATGTCTGTCACTATTTATGATGAGATGGGTTTAAATACTCTTAATCTAATTATAATAGAGCAGCTATTTGAGTGTGTGTTTGGGTAAATATGACATGCAGTGTATAAGTGCTTTGAGTGGTCAACATATGAGCAGAAAAAGCACCCTGTGAATGCAGTCTGTTGAACTTATTCCATGTTTTAGTTTTTAAAGTAGACATGCTGATTCATTATTGTGGACATCCTCAGGCATGCTGCGACGTTGGGATGACAGCCAGAAGTACCTTTCTGACAATCCTCATCTTGTTTGCGAAGAAACAGCCAACTATCTTGTCATCATGTGCATTGACCTTGAAGTCGAGGAGGTAAACATTCCTGCACTTATACTCGCATCTTGTGGTTCAAAATATTCTATTTAAGTATCAAATGTGCTGAAATTAGCTGTAATTCAGGGATCTTCTTGTTTGTGGGTTCAAGCAGGTGTTTTTCTACATGACAGCTGAGATCCAAAGCTGTGTGCATGTTTGTTCTTTTGCAGAAAAGCGCTTTAATGGAGCAAGTGGCTCATCAGACCATTGTCATGCAATTCATACTAGAATTGGCCAAAAGCCTCAAAGTCGACCCTCGTGGATGTTTCCGTCAGTTCTTTTCCAAAATTAAGGTAAATGTGTTTGATTTCACAAAACATGGCTTTTATTCAACAGTTTCTTTTTCTTAAACATACCGAGCCATTGGTTATTGAGCGGAACGGATTAATTCCTGATGCTTTTTATTTTTAACCCAAAGTTTCTGTAAAATCTTCTTGCTGGTGGATTTTGCTTGACATGGTTTTATTTTGAATGCTGTCAGACGGCAGATCAGCAGTACCAGGACGCATTTAACGACGAGCTGGAATCATTTAAAGAGCGAGTTCGGGGAAGGGCAAAGATTCGTATAGAAAAGGCCCTAAAGGAATATGAGGAAGAGGAGCGTCAGAAACGCATGGGACCGGGCGGACTCGACCCCGTAGAAGTCTATGAGACCCTGCCACCTGTGAGTTCATCTCTGAGAGGCCTCCACGCCCTTTAGTCATGCAGTTTCCACTCAGAGTGCCTTACAGCATGTGTTGATGATTGCAGGAGATGCAGAAATGCTTCGATGATAAGGACATTCAGATGTTACAGGATGCAATTAGCAAAATGGACCCAACAGTAAGTTTATGGTTTTTCTATTTTTTTTTTTTTCTCAAAAAAGTATCTCTTTCCTATTTGATTAAATGTTGAAATGCATTGATTGAGGATTACATTTTCCTTGTGGTTCTTGCACATAATTTAGGAGGCAAAACTTCACATGAAGAGGTGCATTGACTCCGGACTCTGGGTACCTAACTCCAAAACAGATGATGGGGAAGAAAAAGAGGAAGAAGCCACTTATGAAGAAGTTAAACAGGAGCAGGGAGACGTGAAGAAAGAATGACCAAAATTTAGCCTCTGATTTGTTGTTTGCAGATGTACTTCTCCATTATAACTCACAACTCCACTATAGGTGTGGTTAGTTTGCCAATCAAGTGAATTGCTTAGCTGAGAATTGAGATGTTGACTTTTGCGTCAGATGATCCTGTTTGGACAAAAAAAAACGCTAGCTCAAATGCTCACAATTTTTTTTTGCATACAGTAGTTAATCTGTGTATGTGTACACATGCCAGCCTTTTTTTTTCTTTTGTATTGCTGTATTTTTTTTTTTTTCAAAGTTTTTTTTTCCCCTCTTTGCTCATTTTCTGATTCAGTATTTTAGCTTTACTTTTGGGGTTAAGCAGCCAATGTATTTTAAATGTTATTTCTAATTGTGATATTTTCTACAAACTCACTGTCAAGATGAATCTTTTGTGGGTGTGTACTAAATCACGGTTGGCAAGCATGTTCTTCAGATCACTAAAATATAGGTAAATAATAAGTCATTGAAAGTGATGAGTAAAGAAGTCGCTTCTCATTGTTACAGGTTGCCTGACGTGGAGTTTTCCATTTAAAAATACTGCTTTTGCTTCTGAACAAGCTGATACAAAGGCACCAATTGGATATAACTAAATAAAATTGTATTTAGAATAGCTTTGTCTCCTTTAAGCTTTTGTATCAAATTATTTGTAATCAAAGACAAAGTACGTGACTGATGTAATAAAATGTTAAGATGTGCAACTCCGGTCCCTGAAGGCTGCAGTTCTGCAAGTGTTAGGACTTTCCCTGCTGCAACACACCTGACTCAGGTAAATAATTAGCAGACTTATGCAGAGTTTAGGTGTCTGATGTGAGGTGTGTTGCAGCAGGACTGCGGCCCCTGAGGACCGGAGTCACCCCTGATATAAACTACAAAAAGCACTTTCATGTGTAATTTAGAAGAGCAAAAAAGAAACTAAATATTGCGTCAGAATTCTGCATCTTATTGATCAGGATCTTTGAAAAAAAGTAAAGTAGAAAACAAAGAAGAGTCTAATAACAGCATGAAACAATAGCAGTTAGGAGAGAAAATGACAGTGTTTTGACATTTATTTGAACAAACGCCTCAATTACCTGAAGCGTCTGGCACTGAGTATCTGCTGAACATTTTTAAGTTTGGTGTGATGGGTGGGATTGTACAATGAGAAAAACATCTGCTTTGTAATAAAATCTAGTAAAGTAGAGGATATTAACATTTCTGTCAGCACAGCAACTCATACAAAGTGTGCTGTGATGCATTTAGGCAGAGTGCTAAATGCAGCTGACATATCTAGCCATTATCTATATTACTGTTAGAGATATATAGATGGGTATTTTTTAATTCATTTACAGATTTTTGCTGAGTGCATGAGCAATTTATGCAGGATTGAGACAGTTTGTTTCAGAAACCTGTCACTGACTGTTTCCAGTGTCTCCAGAATTTGTACAATAGTCTCACCAGTCTTATGAATTAGTTGAATAATTCTGTTGGGATCCATAAAGCTAATGCTGTTCTCCTAGCTCACCCCAGCTGACATGATAGCACTGCCCACCACATACTAGAAGAACATCTCCAATAGTTTAGCTGTTGAAGGACAGTAAATGATCTGAGCTTCCTCACGGAGTAAAATGTGCTCATCTCCTTTTACACACGGCTAAACTAACACAGAGGATTAAACTTGACTTTCTTTTTCATGGATAAAAGCAGCAATGGACCAACAGCTTTCACTGGAACACAGTTGTCTTAGTCTTAGGAGACGGTGAAGTAAGATTATAAGTCTGTTTGGAGATGCTCAGGCCCTTCTGTGTTTGCAGCAGGACATTGTATATGTCCTGTAAACCTGTGATGGAAAGTGTTTTATACTTTTTGTCATCTGCAGATAGTGATCAAGCACTAAGCTCTCAGCTCTGCTCAGGTCATAATTTCCCACTGTGATGGTTCTTTTTTTTTAAACAAAAGAGAAGCTAAAGCTGATGTGTACAACCGGAGCCAGATCCAGCCATGCACAACTGCAAACCCTGCAGTATCAGGAAGTAGTCATGCTTATAAATCATATAAAGGCAGAAATCTTGAAAGCAGATATCACAAAACATGGAACCCTGCAGCACAAGGACTATCTGCTGACAGCTTTGTATGCATGTAGTGGCAATAAGATTATTTAGGTTATCTGTCTGAAAAAGCTATTAAAAAGTCATTATTAGGTATCCAGCATCACATTTTGAACTCAAACTTGAGGTGATTGCACATTAGTTATAGCTGCAACTCAATGCTTAGTGTGTGGAGGGTTTTATCTTCAGCTTCGACCTCGGTATGGCAACAGATGTGCAGCGATATGAAAGGAGTGATTGTGAGGCCTGACTTTGATGGGTCACCTCTTTACAAGTCCTCCAGGTTTTTGCTAAATAAGATCAAAAATGTTCTGCTTGCTGGTTTTGGGTTTGGTTGCTCAACAGCAAGTTATGTGCATTTTTCTCAGAGCACTTGATCACTTGACACTGGCGTCTAACGGTGCATCAGGTTGCATCCTCCATCAGGTGGAGGAGAAAAAAACCAGTGTGAACAGCAGGATTGTCTGGAATGACCAACGCCACACAGTTCAATGGTTACTTTAGCTGTTCCTTTTGTTTACATCCTGGCACTCTTGTTAAAAAAAACAAGTGAAATGCACCATGATCCCATCAGAATATCCCAAAAGAGAAGTCAGCGAAATGTTAGGAGATATTAAATCAGCATTAGGACCACTCATAAACATGCTGTATTCAGATATTGTGCAAGGATTAGTTCCTGATGTATGTCATTGTCACAGTATTTATACTTCTCATCAACATCAACAAAGCAGATGAGATGCTGTTTGACTTTGTGCAAAGGTTTCAAATGCTGTCAGGGAAGACCTTAATGACATTCAGTGTTTCACTTCCTTTACTCATCTTCAGGTCAAGGCAAATCAGTGAAGTTGTGTGGACCCCTCTGGGTGCACTCTGCATTCATCTTTGCATGTAATATCTATATGCTTGTAGCATATATATCTAATAATATCATTTTTTTAACCAAAACGGCATGTAGAGTTTAGGTTAATGTCACCAAATATCAGGATGCAACGATGATACTGGCAAAGTAATTCAAACAACCCATGATCAGAATGCATGCATTGACTGATGTACAGTAGCATAAACCGTATGACAGAGGGACTTCTGTGGTAATGTTCATGGGTACAATAATAACATTGTGAGCTTTCCCTCAGATCAATGTATTGTACTCTTTAAAGAACTCCATTCACATGCATTCCTCTATCACAGTGGAGTGGGCTTGTTCCCCATTTCAGACTTATAAATAAAGTATCTTGTCTCCATTTTGTCTGTCAGTTTACAAGTTGGAGCATAAACTTGTGATCCTGAAAACACGTGATCGGATGTAAATAACTGAATTTCCAAATGCAATAGACAGAGATTAGTTATGAAATTAGTTGTGAGTTAATAGTTTGCAATAGGCTAATAGTGTTGATTTTGGGACAAAGTTGTCAGAGAAGTGTGATGGCAAAGAAAGCGGAGTCTGAGTCTTAATACCGACAAACAAAGCTTTAAAAAGAGTCAGGTGAAGGTGCAATGTAAAGACTCAGACACTTGAGCTTTTTTCTGACACCTTTTTCCTGATTTTATTCTTGTAGGCTACCTGATAAAAGTCCGACGACAAAGAAATCCTAAAATGATTATTCACCCATCAAACACGAAGGCAATTTCTGTGTTTGCTTCGGTTTTGTTTTGTGTTTATGCACAGTGTTGCTTTTGTATCTCTTATAACTAAAATATAATTTGTATCTAAGGTTAAAAACATAATATTGTCGACGTTTACGCGAGATTTTTAAGAGGAAGTGGCTGTGCTAGCTTCTGTTTGAGCCGATCGATACTATACATTTTGGTATCAATACCAATACTAACTAAATATTCGTACATACAGTTTTTATTAAAAACTTTTTAAAAAGCGCATTTATAAAAGCAAAACCTAATAATGTTTGACTGTACCATCCTTGCACTCTTTTTGCTCCACAGCTCTGAAAACCGCATGTATCCAACGACCATCATGGTATCGATGCTATCGACATTTGCTCGATCCGCCCTGCCCTGGTTTCGGGAAGCAGCGTCCCATCGTCATTCAGCATAGATTCAGAGTAGGTGTCGAGGGGAAATACACTCAAAATAATGAACCTACACTTCCACTTCGCTCTGCCGAGTTTTAAAGACATTTTTAACGTTTGACGAACCCCCAATTTACAACGGTGAGATACTTACTTCTTTACTTTAAACGTAAAGGTAAATAATGTTTACAAAGCCGACCGCATTTCCTTATTATGGGACAGAATGCGCTGTTTAATCTGAAGTGTTTTAAGACTGCGCTCATTGCGGAAATAATACACGTTGACAAAGTGTGCGGTAATTTGTTTATTTACAAACATTTTCTATTGTTACATAGCCTTTATGCTATAAAGCTTTGTTTTGGATTTAAAGAACGGGTTTGACAGGGTGAAATCCCCGGAAGGCCTTTCCACAAACTGAACCGATTGATCTGAGTCATATTTACTAGACTATTTAAATGTATATAGCCTATTTTTGTAATTTTTTAAATAAAAATATAAATCTGCTGTATGAAAATAATGAGGTTGCTCTTTTATTAAAATGTTACTTTAAAATAGGCTAGTTCTTCTTTCTGAGTTTCCATAAGCCTCCATGTTTACGTGACTCCAGCCAATAAACAGCTGATAGACTTACTGTAACACTGGATTTGTGTGCCTCTCAGGTATTTTACCGAAGATGTTGAACAGAAGATGGACCAGGTTCTTCAGACAGAGTCCAGCTTTAGACCCAGGTCCAGCAGTTCCTCAGACTCAGGGTATCCATGTAAACCTGCTTTGGACCAAAGAAGGGGAGCGATACTTGTCCCACACAAGTGGAGATGTGACAGCAGAGGAGCTGTGCATTTTAGCTGCAGAGACTATAGGTCAGAGTGATTGTGACATAAAAGAAAAGCAATGAAGTTTGTATGAATATATTTATGTTTTTGTGTTGGTTTGTAACTTCACATTTTTGTCAACAGGGATAACTCCACTGTGTCATGTGTTTTTTGCCTTATATAACCCAAAAACACATTGCTGGTACAGTCCAAACCACAGTTTTAGTCCAAATAACACCAACTTAGTGCTTCAATACCGCATGAGGTTGGTGTTTTATCATGCAACATTGAGTTTAAAAAAAGCTTGAATGTATTCTTGTAAGCTGTCTGGTTTCTGTTTGCCTAGGTTTTACTTTCGGAATTGGCATGGACTGAATACCAAGGAGCCAATCGTGTCGCGTTATGGCCCCAAGTCTGTGAAAACACAGGCGTTTTCTCCTCTGCTTGAACTCACATCGCTGGAGTATTTGTTCGTCCAGGTTGGTGTTTAATATGCTGCGATGTGGTCGTCATGTACGTATTCCCTTCATTGCAGAGTGTGAATCCTCTTTGTGTTCTGTGTTTTGGACATCAGGCTACACATGACTTTGTGGACGATCTCATACAAATGGATGAGATTAAATCAGAAGAGAAACAAAGTTGCTTCAAAAACGAGAGCCTGGGAATGGCCGTACTTCACCTCTCGCACCTTGCAATACAAAGAGGTTGTACCTTACAGGAAGTTGCTAAAAAAACAAGGTAATTACTTCCAAGGAATGAAAATGTCCCTGTCTACTAGTATGTAAATACTATTATTACACACAGTGAATTATTCTAAGCATTTAGTAGGTCTACATTTATTATTTAAACAAACAGTCATTTAATATTTTCAGCTGCTTTTGCACTTATATTCTGATTTATTGTTTTCAGCTTCCTAAACTGCATCCCAAGATCTTTTGCAAAACACATTTCCAGTGACAACTTCCTGACAAAACTCCGGATCCAGAGAGTGTTTGATAATTTCGTACAGACCTTCCAGCAGCACACTGTGGAAAAAGAACAAATGGCCACCCAGATCATGTACAAATACATCTCCACTCTTGAACACTTGGCGCCGCATTTTGGCACAGAGACTTTTATTGTGACTCACCTGAAAGTGAGGGAGGATGGAAGCGGCACCGATGCCAAGGGCGTCTCAAAAGAAGACTTCAAAACTCCTGTCTCGTTTGAAGTAATGGTGTCCGGCATCAAGGGGATTCATTGGAGAAAAGTAATGGACGCTCAAAGGGTTTGTTAAAAGATATCTTGAGCCTCTTGACTTTTTATTTTTTCATTATATTTGTGTACTTTTTATCATCTCAACTTTTTAACCCAGGCACAAGACTCTTACCTCGAGAAGGATCACGTGAACTCCACCAAGAATGCAATACAACCAGATAAGGACACACTCAATAATTGGACCTCCTTCTGTGATTTCCCTGAAATAACTCACATAGTCATTACTGATGCTAATGTGTGCATTAGCACTCTGGACAATCAGTGCATGGTAAGAGTGCTTGTTTATCGTTCAGTGTAAAAGCTGTTATACTTTCATCTGATTGGCAAATGTTCCAGCTGATATGTTGTACATGAGTAATTCAGCTGATGAGGGTTGTTTTTAACTGTTATGGTTGAATCCACTGCATGATTCACATGTATGCTTCATAGCTTTAGCCGGCTGGCTATGTGTGCTGCTGGTTTATAAGCTACTTTTTTGTGTTTGTTGTCAAATATGCATGTAGGAGGTACACATGAGCTCCAGGGATGAGGCTCGTTCCTTCATCTTCCTTTTAGATGGATACTACCGTCTGACTGCGGACGCCTACCACTATCTTTGTCAAGAAGTGGCTCCCCCAAGGGTAGTCCTGAGTGAAGCAAATGCATTGCATGGACCCATGCAGTGAGTGTTTTTGTTTTTCTTTCTACAAATTTAGACACAACACTGTAAAGAGAAATGCTTATATCATAACTGTGATGTGCTTCCAGTGATGACTTTGTGCTACAAAAGCTGAAAAAGGAAGCAGCAGACATTGGAACTTGTCTTGTTCGATGGAGTGCCCTCGATTATCACCGCATCATCCTGGTTGTGCTCACCAATGATAAGGTAAGTGGACACCTGATGGGAGTTACTGCAATGTAGTATGGTTGATGGATTTCCGACACTACATGCACAACTTTGTTAATCCACACAGAATGGATTGCCGTTCGGCCACAAGCAGTTTCGTATCCAGCAGAAGGGTTCAATGTTCTGCATGGAGGGATGGGATAAAGAGTTTCCCAACGTGAAAAAACTCATAGATGGCCTCAAAACCTTTGTGCTCAAGTCGGGTTTGGACTGCATTACTGTTAAAAAATGCTGTTTGCCGAGGCAAGGAGGTTTGTGTTTTTACTTTACAAATGTTTTTTTTGTGTGTAAGCGTATACATACATGCATTTAGGCCTCAATCCAGGTTGATCTATTTGTAGAGATCTCCAACCTTCTGGTGAAAAGACAAGGTGCTGAACATCCCGGTCCCAGCAACTCCTTGCCTTCCAAGTTGACTGAGATTCTGCGTTTCTACCCGATTAAGGACAAAGACATCGTGCAGGTTGTTATTGCATGTTCACTTTTGTACATGTACAAGCTTTATACTTTCTGTAATGAAATATAATGGTGTTTGTATGCAGGAGCAGCACTTGGGCCGTGGCACCAGAACGAACATCTACTCTGGACGTTTGATCCAGGGAATAGACGACGACTTGGAGTTTAACAACAACTCTGATAACCGCAAAGACACCCGCGTGGTCCTCAAGATTTTAGACCAAAGCCAACAACATATTACTTTGGTGAGCTACATGATATTTAGATGAAACTGTAAAAACCTGGATGCGTTTGATGCCGAAACCAATGATTTCTCCCTCTTTTTCTTTCAGCCATTTTTTGAAATCGCAAGTCTCATGAGCCAAGTTTCCCACAGTCACCTAGTGTTTGTGCACGGCGTGTATGTGAAAGGATCTGAAAGTAAGAGCGATAAAACCATTCACTTCTACCCGTTTCCATTTCTAATCACTTCCTCATTTGCTGCTTCCCTTTCACACACATGTTCTGTGTCTCTTGTCAGATTTGTTTAAACCACAAAATAAACTATGAAGCGAGTACAAACAGTATCAGCCTATCAGGATGCTTCTAGTTTTACTTCGTGTGTGTACAGGCAGCTTGACCTCTCAGACGTACTCTTGCCTCCACAGACATCTTGGTTGAAGAATATGTGGAGTTTGGACCCTTGGATTTTTTCCTTCTCAAAAACCGTGACTCTGTGAACGCTCAGTGGAAATTAATTGTTGCCAAACAACTCGCTAGCGCCCTCAGTTATCTTGTGAGTTAGAATACTTTTTGTGTGTCTGTCAGTGCCATGCATCATAATTCATAACAATAAACATCTAAATGCACCATTTAGCTACAGTTCAATGCAAAATACTTTAAAACTATATCAGGGAGTGTGCCTTTCCAAATGGACACTTAACTTTAGTGCTTATACTGCTACAATCAGGCAGGAAATTAAGCAATATTACTATCAGGCCAAGATTCATAACAATTACAAAGCTTTTTTTTCTTCTTTTCCTTAATCATATAATTATAAATCATTCAGACTTTTATATAAACTAACCAAAACTAACTATTTTAAAACTCTGTGCTACTTACAAAGTTATTTGTAAAGTCTTTATAGTCTTGTGTATATGTGATTGTAATGCGATTCCAGTATAATGCCAAAGCTTATTGCATGCCATTATGCATAACATGCATACGTAACAGTGAGGGGATCAACTTGTTGCAGTCTGTTTTAAAAGCAATTTATGTCAAAAGATCTGTGTGTTTTTGCTCTCCTAGGAGACTAAGCGGTGGGTTCATGGAAACGTCTGTGCCAAGAACATTCTGGTGGCGAGAGACGGTCTACAACATGGCACCACTCCTTTTGTCAAGCTGAGTGATCCGGGAATTGCCCTGAATGTCCTCACCCGAGAAGGTCAGCACCTGCAACAATACCTTCATAAACTCTTAGTTAGCTTAAACCCACTTAAAAAGTCCCCCAAGCTCGCTTATCTTTAAATGTCCTTTACATTAAACTGCTGTTCAGCAGTGCAATCACATTTAGGAAACAAAGTTTAACCACATCCTGTGAATCACTTCCTGTTGTGTTGCAGTTTTACGTTCATTTTTAATAACTGACTTTACAACAACAACAAAACCTGAAGCTCAGGGTTGTAAATTTTGAGAAATCAAATTCAAACGGATGACAAATATTTTGAAGAGCATTCACTCTGTTTCTTCCTGTATTAGTCTGTGGTTTTTTACACTGTTATTATGAAGGGTTGGCATAAAACAAGAGGGTTCAGAGTTGTTATTATTATTATTATTGCTTCTTGACCCGGCAGAACGTTTGGAACGGATCCCATGGATTGCCCCTGAGTGCATTGAAAACAGTGGACCTGTTAGAAGCTCTGCTGACGCGTGGAGCTTCGGTATCACTTTGCTCGAAATCTGCAATAACGGTGAAATTCCCATGAGTGGCTCCTCATTGTCTGAAGTAAGCCCATTCCTCAGCTTTAACCCATACCAGTCATCCGATAGTTAAAAGCATGATAGGCACGTTGCTGCATCTAACACTGAAAGTTTTTTCACATCATCAGAAAGAGTACTTTTATCAGAAAAAGGGCCGCCTGGCTGAGCCGACCTCACAGGAGCTTGCCAAGCTCTACTGTTCATGTATGACCTATGACCCTGAGGAGAGGCCATCGTTCCGCACTGTGCTCAGAGAGCTTACAGATATCATGATAAAAAGTAAGTCTCTCATTACCCATCTTACGTTTTCTGTTTCCTTCAACCTGTTTATGTATATTTACAGAACGTGTGTTTTATTCTTCATACAGATCCAGACATCATTCCCAGCAATTATACGCCAACTTTGGACCCCGGTGAGTTCGACAAACGCTATCTGAAAAAAATCAAGTTGTTGGGAGAGGTGAGTTTCAGCACCACGCCAGTTCATTTTTGTATCAATGTATTGAGAGAATAATTGGATGCCGACTGTTGTGTACAAAGGGCCGCTTTGGAAAGGTGACGCTCTGCATGTACGATCCAAAGAATGACGGAACAGGAGAGTATGTGGCCATGAAGACCTTGAAGCAAGAGAATGGTTATGTGCCTGGTGATTGGATAAAAGAGATCAATATCCTGAAGACCCTCCATCACTCTAATATTGTCAAGTACAAAGGGTCTTGCTTTGAGAGGGGTGAGTCCTCTGGTGTCCTTCATCTGCTTTAAATATCTTTATACTTCCTGAAAGCCTGTTTGGAGAATTGATTATTGTGAAAAAGGTGGAATGAGATTAAAATGCAGCTGTATTTTGCATTGACAGGAAGAAGAGAAGTGCATCTAATAATGGAGTTCGTTCCCTGTAAAAGTTTGCGCGAGTATCTTCCCAAAAATAACTTTAATACTTCTCAGTACCTCGTGTTTGCTCAGCAGATCTGTCTGGTAAGTTTAGGAGGTTAAGTATTTTGTGTTTGTTGCACTGAAGTTTATTTGTGTTTGTTGCACTGAAGTTTATGCCCTGGAGTTTTAGTTCTGCTAGAAAAATACTATGCATTTACTGGGGTTAAAAATGTTGGGCTGTGAAGCTGTATTCATCTCAATTCAGAAGTACCGTCTTTCTGATCATTTTGTAACATGAAAACACCATAAACTGAGAACAAACTTGATCAAATAAGACATGACACATTCCAATAAGATGTATACCACTGGGTTTTTATGTTAATTTCAAATATCAACCTAAAAATGGTTTTTAAACTTCTCTGAATTCATCTATGAGGTTGTAGTTGAGCAGGACTGTAAGCTAAATGTTAATGTCAACTATCTGTTGACAGCTAGGGTGACAATTCCAGCCTGCTATTATGGACCCGGTACAGTTATCTAACATCTGCTGATTCTGATCCAGAATAAATCTGTTACGTGTCCAGAACCAAGCAGAGCTCTAAGATATAGTCTAATAAATATCGATTTAAAATAAACTGGTCGGAATGTCACAAGGTTTATTAACAGTGTCTTTTGTAATTGAGATTATTTGTACAAGTCAAGTATCAATAGCACTGGAGGAAAAGTTGATTATCAATAGGATTGCAATGTAAAGTAATTTTTTAGTATTTGTATTGATGTCTGTCCAGACCACAGGTATACTCTCACCTGCAAACAAACATTGCTGCTGAATGCGTTCAAATAAACACAAATCTGTGTCTTTTGTGTGTGTGTGTTTTTTTTTGTTTTTGTTTTTTTGAAGGGGATGGACTACTTGCATTCAAAGCGTTATTTGCATCGTGATCTAGCTGCACGTAATGTCTTGGTGGATAAAGATGATTTGGTAAAGATTGGTGACTTTGGCCTGACCAAATACCTCCCTGAAGGAGCGAATTACTACCGTGTCAATGAGCGTGGAGACAGCCCAGTGTACTGGTCAGTTCATGCAGTACTTATCAGTTTCCTTTAATGCTCTCTTTGTGACTTAGGGTGTTTTAAATTCAGATTGTTGCACTTTGTAGGTATGCCATTGAGTGCTTGAAGGAGAACAAGTTCTCTTTTGCTTCTGACGTTTGGTCGTTTGGCGTTACGTTGTATGAGATCCTGACCCGCTGCGAAAATCGACAGAGCCCTCCAGTGGTATGTTATAAACGGCTTTATCACAAGCTGAAAAATGTTCATTCACATTTGGGAAAAGTCAAATAAATACATTCTCTTTATGTTTAATGCTTATTCTTCTACTGTGTGTGGATTTTGTAGAAATTCTTGGAAATGCTGCCATCCCAGGAACAGATGACTCCGCTGATGCTCTTAAAACTGTTGGAGGACGGTTTCAGGTTGCCTTGTCCAAAAGACTGCCCACACTTGGTAATGTTCTACACATTAAACAAATGAACATTTCATTGGTGTTGCCGTTGACCGGGTGTCTCTAATTTTACTGTTTAACAGGTGAAGTTGTTAATCGACCAGTGTTGTCATGCTAATCCCGCACAACGCCCGTCATTCAAAGAACTCGTCGAAAAGTTGGAGGGGATGATTAAAATATACCTCTGGGATTTTCCCACAAACTTCTCTAAGATTTGCTGATCGATTCGATGGAGACACATGTGATCACGTCATTAGTTTGATAAGAGTATACTCTAAGGTAGCCAGTCGTCATTCTGTTAGTGCACTCCATACAGCATGTATTTCCAGAGATGCCTTTTATAAATGTTTAATGATAAAAGCACATTCTGTAATATAATGTTATCTCACGCTATAACTGTGTATGTTTTTCCCAGAGTTGAACTTCATATAATAATGAGGGCTAGGCATCATAAGCCATTGTTTATTGTAGAGTTTCATTTATCTGTGTGAAAGTTTTCCTTAAGGTGGGGAAACATCTGTCTTCATTTTTGTTTTATTTCTGTACTTATTTAATGTATATTAATCTTGCATAAAAATGTTAAATGTAAAAGCCTGTTCCAAATCAAATAAATCCATTTCCTCCTCCCTTTTTTTTAATGACAGCTGAATAGATTATTCAGTTAAGGTTTTGTCAGGGATTTCATGCATAAAACAAAGTTCTGCTGTGTATTTCACACTATAAATGTTCCATTGGTTGCCCGATAATGAAAATCTCCTCTGCAATAATGTTTAACAAACAGATTCATTGCTGCATATGATTGTTTTTTTTCCTTGCCCAAGTTGCTAATTTTTCTATACAGCTGTAAGCAGAATATAACTACATTTTATTTGCACTTTTTTGTGAAAAATATAGTGCTGCTTTGTTGGACTAGCTATTCTTACTGTACAAAGATGTGAGTAACTATAGATAACCATATTCTTAAGACATAAAAAACATAACCTATGGGCCAAATGCAAAGCTTATGTGTTTGCATCCAAAAAATGTTTGTGAGTGATGATTTCCTGTTTGCTGATGTCACAGGTTCTGCCACAATCCAATTTAGACATAATTCAGAAGCTAAAAATCAATGTTATACTGACATCATATGGAGATTTAACTGCTTCCATGTTTTATTAATTTGGATTAAACTTGTAATATTGTACTACTGAATTGATGTTCTGTTACAATACCCTGACTTGTGCTTCTCAGTTAAGATTATTCAGTAAAATATACAAAACAAATTCACCACAGGTTTTAAATTCTAGCAAATTTGTGTTGCGTTGGTTTTTCTGTATCCTCTTGTTTTGGTTATTACAACATATCTTATAAAAACTGTTATGCAAGCTGAAGCAGTCTGCACAGTTGTTGCAGACACTATTTTGCATGCATATCATTAAAATGATCTGTCAAACAGTCAAGCATTTATAGACATAGAGGAAAAACTTGTGCTTTGCAAGGGATACTACCAAATATATCCTGTTGCTGGGCAAGTCTCTTCCACGGTGAGCTGAAAGTGTACCAGATTGACTATCAAATTCCAAATATTTGACTGTCAAATGAAAAACACGAGTAAACTAAGTAATTAGCTTATCTGACATTGAATAGAATTTTCTAAATAATTTTTGTTTTGGGACAAAAATAGAAAATAATTGAGTAATGCCAGTTTTTTAAGCTATTGAATGATTGCGTTAAGAATAATTCAAATATAAATGAGCTGCACTAGTAAATAAATTTAAAGCAAAAAAATGAAATGTGTATATAAATCTTTATCACAAAAATTCCGATAATTATATCAAAGTCTGTTCATGGAGATGTGTTTTGCAGCATATTCCATTTTGGGGCACCATGGCCCCGCCCCCACCCTACGTTGCGTCGTAGTCATGGAGAATGCGTCCCCGTGTCGTCCAATGAGAAGCGGCGCTGGGGCCATGTGTATATTGTTTAAACTGCTCAAATCCGACAGAGTTTCCAGACCGATAAAACTTCCACCGAAGTGAGTGATGGCGGCCACCGTGTCTGTTAGTACAGCTGGCAGAGATGAAAGTACAGACACTGGGCAAAGTTTTGTCTCTCGTCCACTTAATGGAAATTGTGACCTCGCTGCGGATCAAGAAAGGTGGTTGGTCAAAGATCAGCTGTATTCCGAACTCGTACCAAGAGAAGAGGACGCGACATTTGGACACGAATATCAGCGAAGGGTCGATGAGGACTTGACTTTACTGAACCTTGAAGAAATTGAAAGCCGCTTGGAGAGAACTCGTCGAGAATTTTATAACCGTAGAAAAATTATCATAAAAAACCTACCATCCGACGTTAGTAATCAGGTACGGGTATTTGTACTTTGCATGTTCGTTGGTGGATGAGTGATGGAAGTATTTTGACTCGGTTAGCCTAGCTTTAGTATGCCTGCTATGCTACATTATGTTATGCTATGTTAGCCTTCCAGCCCTTTAACTCGTTGGCTGCGTTTTAACCTTTTTATATGTATAATAACTTAATTAAATATTTACTTAATTCAGAAACCAAAACAATATTATGACGGCCACTGAAAATGTACAGCATCATTTGATTATTTAAGATGATTAGCTAAGCCAATTTATTTGAAATGCCAGATGGTCAGATAACTGTCAGGTCAGTAATGGCCATTTGTGGCCTGTATGACCTGCCAGTTAGGCCTGGTCGGTAACTTTTGATATGTCATTCAACAATTTAAATGCCCATTTAAATCACTGCTGAGATGAACAGGTGTACTCCAAACGTTTGATTAGTCAATTTGTCGTTTACCCTGTTGTCTGGCTGTGTCAGTCAAGCCGAGATTTAGTCATAATGCTACATATTTTTGGAACGTGCCTGACTCGTGGGGAGCGGTGGGCCTGCGGGCCATACCATTGTTCATAGAGGGGGTTGTAGCGGTAGTTCGAGATGTGAGTTCCCATACAACAAAAGGTGGAAGGCGTGAAGACAAAACGTTTCAGAAAATGCTAGAGAGCATCACCGTTGGTTTGTGAATGGACTAAAACAGCACAGAACAATTTCTCCTATAACAATGTGCTAGTTATTCAATTCTCCCCCCCCCCCCACAGGTGCACTTGTTAGTTTCCCAATAGACATGAATGAGTTAATTATGAGATAATTAAAGTCTGCAGCTTGGGATATATCAAGGGAATAGTCTTCTTCATAGTTAATCAATTAATAGTTGTAGGTTGTTGGAGCTTTTACAAGATTTTTACATGTTAATTCTTGTGTTTGATTTGTCTTTTCCATATTAACAGGAGGTCCACGAGCTGTTGGGCAGCTATGATTTGAAGTACTGCTTTGTTGACAAATACAAAGGCACAGGTTGGTTTACCTCTATAGTCCATAATGTTACACATTCCTTTTCGTCTATTAATGATTACACACACTTTGAAAATCAGTTAAATAGCCAAATAACAAGATGCTGTTGATTTTTTTTAGATCAGCTTACTGCTTGTGGAAATCAAACTGGTTTCTTGGACTTTTACAAGATAAAAACTGTACCACATGACAAAAATGCTCAGTAGCTTTTTAAAGAAAATAAATTTTACACCCAAATGTAATTTGCAGCCTTAGTAAAAGACTTTGCTCAGCTGGTCAGCATGTTCCAATAATTCATCTTTGTGACAGACATGAAGATGGATTTCTTTTCTTTTTTTTAACACAAGTGGTGGAACTTGCTTGTCACAAGTGTCAAATTCCATTGGTATCAAACTGATGAGCAGCATCACCATCAAATTCCTGGTGAGCCTTATTTAGAAACGAGACATGAGCTGAGAATGGACATTTTAAATGACTTAAGCAGAGCAACATTTCTCTGGAAGGTGGCTGATAATGGGGTAAAATGGCATTAGTTAGATGGCAAATTCTGGGTATACTTGGTATTTACCAAACTGTTGTGGGAGAAACTGGCGGCATGTGATTTATTTATTTTATTTTATTATTTTAAACAATGCTAGGTAGTGAGTGTCAGTAACGTTTAAACATCCATATCTAAATGTCTTTTCTCTTTGCTGTCAGGAATGATCAGTCAGTTAAGATGCCTCAGATTCTTGTCAGTCAGTACGATTTGATTAGTGTTTTATCACTGATAGAAAGGATGGTGTTTCCTGACATGGTGCCGCAAGCATTACCTTTCAAACATGCTGAGGAGAAATAAACTGTGCCAACATCTGAATGTGCTCCTCAAGGCCTCTTTTGAAAGTAGATCTGTATCTTAATACTAGCCCTACAAATGTCCCTTCCACACATTAAATTTATTTATATTCTTCTCAATTCCACAGCTTTTGTGACGCTACTCAATGGGGAACAGGCGCAGTGTGCCATCAAAGAGTTCCACCAACATGTCCTGCGAGACAGGGAGATCTCTGTACAGCTGCAGCCGACCGATGCTCTGCTATGCATCGCTAACCTGCCTCAAGCCTTCACGCAGCAGCAGTTTGAGGAGCTGGTGCGACCTTTTGGCAACCTGGAGCGCTGCTTCCTTGTTTACAGTTCCTCCACAGGGCATTCCAAAGGCTACGGCTTTGTGGAGTACATGAAAAAAGACTCTGCCGCCAGGGCCAAGTCAGAGCTCTTAGGGAAGCAGCTGGGTTCCCGCATGCTGTATGTTCACTGGACTGAGGTGGGCTCACTCACATACCCACAGCTGCACTCCAAGTGCTTGTGCGTTGATCGCTTGCCTCCAAGCCTGCTGACAGCCCAGGACCTCCGCAGTGCTCTCACCGACTCCCATTCACCAGTGTTCTGCCAGGTCAGTACGTCATACACACAATACTGTCAATAAACAAATAAATTCAGAAGAATGATTGTCTTTATGCCAACATAAATTTATATATCTTAACATAACACTAGTTGTTACCATTTTAATGATTTCTTTATATAGCTGAGGGCAGATTAAGCATTTCTGAAGCATATGAATGTTAAGTGCCACCATTTTTATCTGAAATTGGCCCTGAAAGTATGGAGAGCAATTAAAGAGACTTATTTTTAAAATTGGGTCAAAAGGTTCTCTAAATTTTTATCTTTTGAGTACTTCCCCCTTTTACCCCAGTCTTTGTGTGAGCACTCAAAGTTTCCATAGCAATAAGCGACTGCTGGTTTCTATGGTGATGACCACCTGACTCCCACAGGTGGTGTCATTCAGCAGGCTTTTCTGGAATGGGAGAGAGGGATGTCTTTTTGCATGACCAGCATGGAAGTAGTGTTTTTTTTTTAAGTGCTTGTTTAATGGTTTTAGTGGCTTGTGTTAAGTCTCAGGCCTCTTGCAATAAGTGATGTTGAAGAAATGTGGGATTACAGGGGTTGCTTTTTGATTCGTCTTCCTCACAGTTGGCTCAGGGACAAGATGCAAGTTTCCGGCGTTTTGCTGTGTTGGAGTTTGCCACTGCAGAGATGGCTGAGGAGGCACAACAGCTCGCAGATGGAAGGCTGCTGGGCGGGACGCACATCAGGGTGTCTTTCTGTGCCCCCGGCCCTCCTGGAAGAAGCATGCTGGCTGCTCTGATTGCTGCGCAAACCATGGTATTATAGTTGAATCAATATGCAGCATTAACATGTCTTACGCTGCCTCTTGATTAGCTTAATCTCTTGTGCTGATTCTTTTCTGCAAGGCTGTAAATAGAGGCAAAGGTCTTCTTCCTGATCCCACTGCCATGCAGATACTCACTGGTCTTAACAACCCTGCCACCATCAAGATGTTGCTAAATCCGCTACAGAAACAAGGTTAAGAGTTCACATCTGCTACATTTCATCATTTAATTTGTTTGAGTGTGGATCTTGATGGGTTTTATTTTTATTTTTGACAGGCCTCCTTGGGGCAGCCCCTGCGATGCCTCTCCTGGCCAACCCTGCTCTCTCTGCTGCCCTCCTCCAGCTGCTTCTTCAGAACCAGGCCAAAGTCCAGCAGGTACCGCTACCATTCAGCATCTTATCCGACATGCTTCCTCCTGCTGGTCTTTCATCCTGGTTTTTTTAATTCACCCTCTCCTACTCATATGCTTGCTTTCTCCTCCCTCTTTGTTCCATCCCTCCATTCCATTAGCAAGCCTTTCTGGGAAATCATCTTCTGTGGGCTCAGGTGCTGCACAATAAAGAAAACCCTCTAGTGCCTTGTGTGAGTGATGATGGTGTTTAATGTTTGGCTTTCAAGTGTATGAGGTGGAGGGTGAAGCTTGATGGATCCCAGTCTTTTTATGTGATTGCTGATAGAGGATAGCTTTGCCTGGGTTGGTAAGCTCTCTGAGAAGGTGTAAGGTTTTTGTGATTGTATGTGTGGGGTGTTCTTTTGAGTGGTGCTGAGTGATGCAGTAGGTGTGCTTCTCTATTGTGTGCCAAAACTTGTAAATACCTGTTCTATGAGGACACAATCTGATATGTGGTGAGTAAACCTCTGCTGATTTTTAAGTCCTTGCTTAGTTCAGTGTTTTGCACTGTATAAGTGCCGTGGCCACGCTTTGTGACCCTCATATGACACCGCTCTCCTTCGGCCAGCAGGCTGGACTCATCGGGGAGAATCCTTTGGCTGCTCTGCCTGTCCAGCAGGGAGTCCATCTGCACGGAGACCTCCCTCAAGGTTTGGCATCCATCCGTTCCAGCTGCAGCTCCTTGAGCTACTTATTGAATGTTGTTGCTTTGCTTCTCGTTCTAAACATCTGTATCTCTCTTTGCTAATTCATTAGGCTCTGCACAGCTTATCTAAGTCATACTTTAAGTTTCCAGATTAGGCCTAATGCTGTGTTGCAGTAGGAGGGTGATTTTCCGATCACATGAATCATATTTATTGCAAACTATAATTGACAACATAACTTGTAATCCTATTAGGTGGCAGCATCCCAGGACTGGGCCTGCAGACGGATCCTCGACCACCACTAAAGCAAGTACCAATCGGCAGAGCTCTGGCTAGAGAGCAGGATTCCCCCACATCAGCGTGCAGCTTCCCCCCGATTTCCTCTCCCACCCTCCCAGGGGTCTCGATGCCCCTGATGAGTGGAATGATGGGGACAGATGGCCTGGCAGCACAAGGGGTGAGGTTCCAAGTAATTTCCATAAGGATTTATCAGCTCCTTGTACATCATACCAACTTTTTACTATATAATTTATGAATAAGAAATTAAAGGAAAAAACATTTTTCTTTTGGCTCTGTCAGATATCTATACTGGGCGATTCTCCAAAAGATGGGAACCTTGTCCAAAGTGCCTTCCTCAATGTCAACAGTGGATTTCCCTCAGGTGAGAGGATCTGCCCCACTTGATAGTGTGTTCTCCAAGTCTGCATCACGTCAACCATTCAGCTAAATCTAAATATAGCTAAATATAGCCAATCCTGTGTCTCTGCTCCAGGAGCAAGCTGCAGACCTCATCCCTACAGGAAGAGGCCTACGCTAAGTAACGGGTCCAACCAGAATATACAGCAGAATTACAACCTGCGTTATCAGGAATCCTTCAGCCATGAATATCCTCCTCTGCATCAGGTAACCAACAAGTCTGTGGGTGCGTTTATGGAATGTTGTTATTGCATTGAAAGCTGCTACTTTGCTTCTCATAGTGATCGGTATTTTGTAGACTGAAAGATGGGATGTTTTCTGAATCCCGTCTTTTCTTTTTTGTGGTTTAATCCACAGGATCATCTTGCCCAATTGTATGAACAGCAGGAAAACCTTGAGACGGGGGCCTTAGCAGGATTTGGTCAGCAGGTGGTGTGTAAAGTTGGCTTTGATACATTAAATGCGTAGTTTAATTTAGGTTACTAATACAGTTTTTTTTTTTTTTACCTATCTGTAGCTTTCTCATCATGACTACAATGAGCGGTTTTCCCACTACGGTTACTCTGCCAGTCCACCCATGTCGTCATACTTCAGCTCAGGGTTGGAGCCTCCCAGTAATGGTAACCTTTCCACCACCCATCTCAACAGGGTTCGTACACATGTTTAGATTGATTTTTAAAGTGTTTTTATTTATTTATATTATCTATTTTTTTTTTCTACAACAATTTGAAGCTCCTAGAATTTGATTAAGTAAAACGGAGTGTTGGGGCTCCAAGAATAAGCTATTGTCAATAATTGATGTGGCACTGAGAGTGCCTGACTACTGTTAGTCACGGAGTAATCTTTTGTCCTCAGGCTGTGGGAATGCCTCCAGTGAGCCACAACACCAACTATCCTCCAGGCCTGGGGAGTGTTATGAAGGTACGAGTCTTAATTACTTGTTGTTCCTCCAATAAAAGCCAGTCGATGCTTAATTTGAAAATAAAATGTTTATTTTCAGACACCCATAGGAAGCCACAAGCGTGTGTTCTCCCGGCTAATCCCATCACCAGAACCGAGCCCTGAGGGTGGGTACGTGGGCCAGCACTCCCAAGGCCTTGGTGGTCATTATGCAGACTCCTACCTTAAACGTAAGCGTATATTCTGACTACAGCTGATTGCCTCTTGCTGTGAAGAGTAGCCGTTCACCAGCCAGGCCACAGGGGCACATCCTCCAAAGGACTCAATGTTCTGATGGTCCTTTTGTCTCTTGTCCCTGTGAGTGACCCCTGGAGGGCACTGAGGAGTGTGGCCTGTTGCTGTCTGGTCTGATGTTGCTCCATGAGGGAGTTTTGTCTCCCTTTTTTTTTTTCCTCCTCCTTTGCACCCTTTTTTTGTGTGTAAATTCTATTTTACTGTGCTTTTGTAAATTAACTTTTTACTCTTTTTATTCATTTTAATTTTATGTTAAACTTGTACAGTGTGAAAAAAATGGTTAAGTAGCTAATGAAGTCTTCTCTTTTTAAACTTTATTTTTCTGATTTATCCCTGTATAGAGTGTGATGTGTCTACAGATCAATAGATAATATTAACCAGTTTACAGTGGCAGATTTGCTGCTTTTAATAATGGTTAGCATCTCATAAGTGATACTGTCCACAATATCAGGCAAAGGGACTTGTGATGTATTAAAAACATGCTATTTCAGAGGCGTCACGTCCCGAATTAATGTAAAAAGTTGAGTAGATTGTTTTGAGATGGTGTTTTTTGTGTTTTCCTTTCACCACAGGGTTGTGTATTTTAGCTATTTCTGGATTCAGGCTAACTAACATGCAGTTTTCCATCCACCAATGACAGTTTTATGTTGCCAGCAATGTGTTCTAAGGTGAAATTTATATTATTAGTATAACTCTTTTTAAAAAAATAATTCTGGGATGTCTTCTGGAGCCTTTAACTTTTTTCCACGTTGTCTTTTGACCCACACCCTTCAGCCTGTTTTACGGTGTTTTTCTCTGCACCGGTTGGCGAGTGATGCACTTGGAGGACACGGATCACAATGTGTTTTCACCTGGAAAAGATGCTGTTTCAAGCCTCCTCATTGGTTCAGAAGTCATGTTTCATGTAACTAGTGTGTTCTCAGCTAGTTTTTTTTTTTTTCTATATTTTTAAAATGGTCTCAAATCAAATGCCACGCTTTGTTTGTACAGCTGGTTGGTCGGGGGTTTTGGACTCTAGTGTGCCATCGTTTTTGTTATATTCCTTTTTTTTTTTTTTCTTCTTCTACCAGTTCATGACAAACACACAGGTTTGGTCTCATCAGTGATGGGCTGAATTCTCATCTGGATGATTGTATAGAAGCTGTGATGATGGATACATCTTGTTAGAAGTTTCCCAGTAATGGTGGGTGTGAAGACTCTGGTTCTAATGGACTCTTGTGGCAATCAGACATGGCTCTTTTTTTTTTTTTTTCCTCCTTTTTATTTTTCTTTACAATAATTATCTGCTTGACAGTTTGATTGTGAAAACTCATTACCTCTGACCTCTGCTAGAAAAAGCAGTGGCACTTGAGCCTTAACAGTGTTTTCTGTGACCTCATCCCGCCCTGTGTTGGCTTCCATCTACATTTACCATTTCTGTGTTTATTTGCTGTGTAAATAGTTGAAAGCTTGATCAGTTTTTGGAGTCCCAAACTTTTTGTTTTTCTTTAATCCCACCTGCCTGTGGTCTGGTGTGTTTTTGTTACGTGGATGTGTGGTTTTTTTTCCCTGAATGAAACGTGCTGCTCACTGTGATGTTTTCATGTATGTTTTGACTGCTGATGTGATGAAGAGTGGCACGCAGCAGATGGCTCATGTTGTGTATGGACCAGGAGATGCAGCTGTACTGTATATTTATCATTCAGTAAATTGATTTAGGACTTTTGACTGCTATCTAATCTGTACCATTGTGTGTGTGTGTGTGTGTGAGATGTGTGCAAGTAAATGTTATTTAAATTAATTGCTCTTTGTGGACTCATTAAAAAAAAAAAAAAAAGTAGTAAGGTGTTTTTGTATTTTTGCTCCAAATATGAAAGATTTTGGTTTGGTATTAATATATTTTAAAGGAATAAAGGGAATTTTAATAATTCAGTTTATGTAGAGATGGATGGATGTGATTAGTACCGTCGACATCTGGCTTATTAAAGAAAGTATGTGTAGTCATTTATGGGCACCAGTTTGACAGTTTAATAAGGTAGCTGCTTTAACTTGTTTGCTGTCATGTCGGTAGGGGAGCAAGAAATTGGCTTGAATGGATTTTTTTTTTTTTTTTATGGCAAAAAGATGCATTTGTTTCACTAGAAATGTGAGGCAATTAATAAAAAAAAAAAAAAAAAAAAAAAAAAGACTCAACACAACAACCCCCCTGATAAATTTTTTTTTTT
>JBAMIG010000022.1:13591655-13619720 GCA_037177335.1 Kiunga ballochi
AAAGGAGTTGGGTTGAGGGGATTCTTTTTTTTTTTTTGTGGCAAAAAAGGGCGTTTGTTTCACTAGAAAGGTGAGGCAATGAGCAAAAAAAAAAAAAAAAAAAAAAAAGACTTAACGACAACACAACCCTGATGAAGGTTTTTATTTGACTAGGCGAGTAATGAAGCAGAAGTGTCTCTTAAAGGTGAGTGCTGTCACAGCCAGGGCATGTTTATCTGCACCTGCTGGCAAATCAACCGGGTTTGAATGTGTGTTGGGCCGAAGAAAAGCTGGATCGAAACATTTCTTAAGCTTTCTGGAGGCATATCTGACTGCAAGTGTCTTTTTGTAAATGTCCTCTTGTCATGATGCGTTTACTGTAATGCTTAATAATTCATAACCAAACCTGCTGCAGCTGTTCTGGTGCTTTATGTACATTTTTGTGAAACGTGTCTCTGTGACTTTAACAGCCTCTATTGGTGCTTCGCTGCTGCAAACGTGACCAATTTTAATGTTAAACACGTTTCTAAGAGGCTCATTTTTGCTGCCTGGGTGGGTAATTATTTAATAGATGTGGTAATCAGCATAACTGCTGATAACGGGCTTTTCAAAACAAAACTGAAGTTAATCCAACTGAGAAGTGACTGCCTTTTTATCGATTTTTAAATAACCCGATGAGGACATTTTAGATCTGACTTGGAAAAGCAAAAGGAAGAAAATCACTTTTAAATGTCAGCTGTGTTCTTCTAGCTCCAGTTTTTGGAGCGCACTTTTTTTTAAATTGATGGAAGGTTATGGAAGATCTTATCAGGCTGACCCGAAAAGCTTAGTTGTCTGTCTGGATAATGGGCTTCACAGCAATACTCCCCCCTTTGCACTGAAGTCCCTCACCCTTCAGACTGAGGTGCTAAAAGGCAAAAGGTAGTCCTCTTACTCTCAGCAGCCATTAGGGTGAGAGGCTCTGATGAGCTCTTATTCTTGTGGTCCCACTGAGCCACCAGGAGGAGAGGTGCTGATGGAGTCCTCTCCTTGCTGGAAAGACCATAAAAAAATCCTTTTTTAAAATTTTTATTTTTGTTATTTTAGGACAACCCTAATGGGGGAGGGAGGTTGTGTTTTTTTTTTAATATTTGTGTTTGTCATAGCAATAAGTGAGAGCTTTGCACTTTTTGTTTTTAACCTGTAAAAAGACTATGCGAACGAGAACGATGTGAAGGATGTTTGTTTTTTTTTTTCTTTCAGACCTGCTGCCATTATAGTAATGTTTTTCTTTCTGCCTCTGGCTTTATTTCTGTAATATTTAGTTTTAATGCTTCTGGCACCCCTGAGTAGTTTCTCATACCTGCAGCCAGTCTACCCAGAGCTCTTGGAGGAATCCAACGAGGCTCTGTGGACGCCGTGTCAGACACATTTAGATTTCTGCCTTTCATTTTTCCACCCACACAGTTACCCTGCACAGTTGCTGGCGAATGCTGCTTGAAACCTGTGTTTTTTTGTTGTTTTTTTGTTTGGTTTTTCGCCCCACAAATACACAGTGGAAAGAAGGAGAGCTCCGAAGACATATCACTGCAGCATCATTTATCAAAAATGACAAATGTAAAATATCAGAATAGATGTTTTCCTAATGTCCTCATGTGCAATGTAGACTAAATGCCTCTCTACTAGCAGCATATGCTAGATGGAAATTAATGTATTTAGATTTAAACACCGTAATCGACATGGAAAAACACAGCAAATTTATATGTGCAGTGATTTACAGTATTACAGCTGGATTTCAATATACCAGCAATGAAGCACGGCCAAATAAGGTATGTCATAAAAGCTGTTTATAGCAGGATTAGTCATAGAAAACAACCCACTCCCCCTGTGACAAACAGTCTCTAAAACAGAAAAAACATGTTGGTAGACCAGAAGAAAGCTACCAGCCTGCATTTCCCTGGATTCAGACGAGGGAGAAAGCCTCATGGTTTGAACGGTGCCACAGCTCATACACCCAAACAAGATTAGATTATAGTGGGGATTTAAATTCCAAGCCCCAACACGTTTCTATTACCCCCCCTTTGCCCAAAATAAGCTTGGGTATTGTTCCACTCTTCATTTTCATCTTTTCCACTCAATCCTCTGTGCATCTGTATGTCACAGTGGTCCTCACAAAATTAGATAACCACTTCTGGTTATGAGAAATAGAAAAGCAACATCCCCAGTGCAGAGTTATGGACTGGAAACAACACACTTGATTTAAAGAAAAAAAAAGGAAGATGCTCAGAGAAACCAAATGTTTTGTGATTTTTCTTGGAAGCACTGCACATTCAGAGGTATTTCATATTGTTTCAGTCTTGCATATCCATTAAATATCCATTACACAGAAGCAGCTCTGACAATGGCCATAAAAATCATATGAGCCTGGTTTAAACTTTTAGCAACCCACGTCTTGCCACTACACCCAGAAAAACGATTTTCCCTTAAAGTAACCCTCATTCGGATTTGAATCCTAAATCCCAGTCCTGTTATAGTTCTGCTCAACATTGATGGCATACTTTTTTTCTTGTAGTACTCCTTTCATTTCTCCTCTACATCCATTAATCTCTCATTTCTTCACTGTCTGATCCCTGTTTTCTTTATTAAAGGTCTAATAACTAAATAACACGCATACACAGATTTAATAATGGCTCATTTTACAGTCATAATCCTGTATTTAATCAATTACCTAAATACCTACTGAGATTATGTACTACAGTACAGCTGACTACATTTAGGCCTTTTTAGATTTGTTATTTTCTTACCTTAAATTTACAGAACAACAATTTCTATTAATTATTTATTAACCTTTTTATCTAACCGTTTTTGTCCCAGTGAGAATAATGGTGTAATTTACAGTGGCGACCTGGCAGCAGCACACAGGTGGTTATAATATGAAAGTAGACAAACATCTACCACTCTGTATCAGCAGGGAAGCATCTGAAACCTGTAGGACTGCAGATCATGTGGACTGGAGGCTTTAGACATTTGACCACAAATGGCTTAAGAGGTCATAAAACTTGCCTCAACTTAAAAACTAATCTGCTTGTTTGTGTCTGTAGCCCATTAATAATAAATTTCACCTCCTTGAAAGCCTCAGAGTGCCCTGTGAGAGTTATGAGTGGGGCAAAACTCCAACCTTGTGGTAATTTCGGCACTTCCTTCCCATTTCCTGTTGCTCTGAAAGCTGCTCAATGACACTGACGAGATGGCTTTTGTTTTGGCTGAAGCCTAATTATCATCTTATTTGTGGTCTCTTGCTTGTCCCCCATAAGCAAAACACCACCTCACTACTTTTTCCTCCCTATCCTGCAGCTGCATGAACATTTCAGTGGTTTAAAAAGGAAGAGAGTACTTGGTGGTGTGTGAATGATCGTTCTCTTTAATCTTCTTCCAAATGTGGAGTTTTTTTTTCCAGCTCTGCTACAACAGTAGATTTGAATCAGTGCGTGTCTGTGTGTACTTCTACTGGAAAGGAGAAAGATAACCTGACGCTATTTTTGGAAACCTTTCATCATTTAAAACAAATGATACCCTGCAGAAACGCTGTTGCGTATTACTGCAGCCGAGCCACGTCTCCCCATCCTCACGCATCCGCCGCTTTCTTTCTCTCACGCAAACACCCAAATTTCAGCATGCTCCATTTACTTTGCATCATCATTTGCATTCTACATGTGTGTAAACACAACCTTGGGTACACACGTGTGGACCGATACATATTCGCTGCCAGACTTGGTGGCAGGAAAAGAGCAGGGATTAATATTTCATATAAGTTCACTGGTGGAGAGCAGATCCATTTCCCAGCAATCCCCAATGCCCAGTGAGTTTAGTCCGAGGGCCAGAGGCCAGACAGGCTGATGACGGTCTTTCTGGACATGCAGAGCTTGCTGCCTTCTATAATTGGCCCTTAGCTGTAAAGAGGAAATTGCCCTCAAGTTCATGTTAAGCTCATTTCTACATATATGCATACAGTCTTGCAACCGTCCTACCGACCAATATTAGAATCAAAACAGGAAGAATTTATGAAATGCTGTTTTTCCGCAGTGTGCACAAGTCCTTTCCACATGGACTGAGTAAGTAAGACTGCTTGGCATTTCAATTATTCCTCACAATATGAATGGAGAGCCATTTGGTGAGCTTGGTCATAATAAATCGGATCCTCACAAAATGAAGTGCAGAGCTGACTCAGGCAAAGGAAGCCTTTTCCTCCAGCACAGCGAAGAGGAAGAGTCCAGTATGTACTGTGGGCACAGGTCATTTCTCTGTTATTTATTTTTAATATATCCAACATGGAAAAAAATTGGACACGCCACAGCTTGACTTCTGTGCTGGTGAGGGGTGCTGGAGAGTTTTAATGCTACTGATGTTTTCATGTAGCTAAAAATATTCCCCAAATGGAGCGGAATAAAGTGTACTCGCACACCGCAAAGATATACAGTGCAAATCGCATTTCAGTTATCGGCATGCTTCTTTTTACCATTTAGTAAATGTTCAGCAAAATTACTTCTGCTTTGCAGTTACTTTTGTGGGCATCTTGATTTGTATTTGGTCATGGTTTTTAACAAGAAAAAGGAGGAGAGTTGTTTTTTTTTATTATTAGTCTGCAGGAAAGAGAGGATGCACAAGTCTTTGTGTGCTTGCTTCAAGTCTGATGAAGCAGTTGGGTCATTTGTTCAACTGGGCAGAAACATTTTATGCGGGGTTATTTAAATGAAAAGAAAAAAAAAGTTAGATTAAAAAAAAAAGTCTAATAGGATTAATTTTCCAATCTGGGATTTTAAAACATCTTCAGTTGCATTTTGAATTGTCTAATCAAGCAACTTTTTTATTCTTGTTTTAATGTCCTCAAATATAATCAAGACCTATTTTTCTCCTTTATGCATCCAATTACAAAGCATTTGCTTTTTTTTCCCTTTAGGTATTCATACAAAAAGAGTCAGGCAATATTATCTCAAAGAAACTGTATCGAATGTAGTTTTATTCAGCTGCCCAGTGAGAGAAAACGTATTCAGAGTAGTGGTTCAGCTGTAGATATAGGCTACTGTGTTTTTGCAGGGTTGGTAACAATAGAACACAGAACCTTGAGTATAAATAGGATGAAGACATGAAAAGTGCTGGATTTGATGTCTAGAGCAAAGAATTTTGCGTGAAAAGGTCAAAGTGTTGAATCTCTAAGCTTAGATGGTTTCAAAGTTTGTGAGGGTTCATATGTAAAACCTACAGTTATGCTTTCTGGTTAGATTTAACATGCATTTTTCCTCAAAGCTATTAATTTAGTGCATTTCCACATGTATTTGACCCGTGCGTCATAGATGAATATCAAGCATGTCTGACGGTTAAAATGAATTTGCATCATGCAGCAACAGACCCTCAACAGCTTGACGTCTTCAGCTTTCCCTGCCCTGCCTTGGCCTTTGAAAGACACTGACAAGATGATTAATGTTCTTTGGTGCCACTATTTCCTCCTCACAAGCTTCGGCAGCAAATCATTGTTTAAAACAAAAAAGTAAAGGGAAAAAATTAACTTTTTACTGAATCTTCCCAGGACCACACTGAAGTACGCTGACTTTGTTGGTACTTAAAAGAAACACTGTGGGATGATGAGATCATGGCAGTGTGTTCATACATGCTGAACTAACACAGGTTATTTATAAGTCCTATAATTCTTACCCACCAAAAAAAAAAGAAAATAAAATAACCAACTTGTTTTGGTCAGAAGATTAGAAACAGATAATGCCTTTAGTCATTTCTGTTTTGTTTCATTTCTTGTTCTATATATTTTTATTCTGTTTACATGCAGTTTATTGGTTTTGAAGTTTAATATCATCGCTCAAAGCAATATGTCTTCATAACAAACACAAAAGACACAAAACTGTTTTTTCTTCCTTCCTTAATGCTCTGAAACACAAGTAAAATACCGACTTAATTAAGGCCAAGGCAGAGAGGAAAAGGGAAAGGGGACATGTGGGGGCTCCTTAGAGTGTCAGTCTAAAGCCAGTAATTACACTATAGATAGAAACCAGACTAGGAGCCTTCAACCCAGTTAGGTTGTGTTTATTATGGTTGTGCATTTATTTGTCAAACATCATACATTGAAAATGGGCTGAATTAGCAGTACTGTAAAATCTGACGTGACTTTTCAAAGAGAGAACAGAGTTTTTTTTCCTTTTTGTCCTTTTTTATTTTTTGAAACATTTATATTTAATGAAAGTCATCTGCCATGCCTTCTATTTCCCCTGCATCCATCGCTACTTTTTGTTTGACTGTATGAGAGTGGAGGCAGCACCTTTTGGGAGAAATGAAGGAATGCTTTCAGTGGACCCTGAGGAAAAGGTGAACTTGTAGGTAATTTTTCTTGACACTGCTTCCCCTGTGCCTGCTGGAGTGCAGCATGTTACATACCGAGCACGTCAACCATTAGTAGAACATTAACAGAACTTAACCCTACCTATATCCACAATCACTGACCATATTTAGCTACGTTCTTATGGTAATCCAGCCGTCTCGTTTAGCAATTTTCTGTTTTTGTAGGGATGTTTTTGGAACATTTGAGCGAAGGTGAGCAGCAACAGCAGCTTTCATAGATTTATAGTAGCACATCTGTGTGTTTTTATTTAGCTTCAGACCCTTTATCCGTATTAGATTTATTGCAGATCTGTTTTCCAGCAGCCTGTACAGCTCTTCTTTGGAAATTTGGAAAAAACGTCCTGAGTAAAATTCCTTTAGAAGTGCAGTAAACAGAAAATGTCTGAAGAGCCCAGCCATGTCTTTACATGTAAGGAATTCTTGTCACTCCCCAAATCCCCACCACGTTTTTCTGCCTGATGTTTGGCAGAAATGCAATTTTTTTTTTCTAACAGTCTTACTAATGCTTTTCCTCAGACTCTGCTGGAGATCCCATATGATATGCAGGAATTGTTGGTTCCTGAACTGCACACTGTTTGTACTGAAGCTGGAACTTGATAAAGTTTTGATTAATTTGCAGTCTAAGAGCTTCAGGCTGACCTGCAGCAGTCTGGTGGTAGTTTGAGCCTCTGATGCATTTGTTCTCCATCCTGATGCATGATTTTGAGACAACCTGTACTTCAATATAACTGAATGAAATACATTTCTTGTTTACACACTTACACATAACTTGAGAAAGTTCATTTTGTGTGAATCAGGTGTGTTGGAGTTGTGACATATCCAAAACATGCAGGTCAATGGGTTGTGAGGAAACCCTGCTTAAAAAAGAGGAAAGCTTGGTGAGGTGAGAATAGGAAGGTTTGGCTAAGCTTTGCCTGATACAAGACTAAATTTAGACTTAACTAAATGAGTTGCATTATTAATTCTGACGATGACACTAAACCTTTTAACTCAATGAGTCACATTCTTTTGTTGTCCTTTTTGGGTCAAGCATAGGATGACAACAATAATAAACCCATTTTGTTTAGAAAGTCCTTCACAGGAAGGGTAAAAAAAAGTGGATGGTGACATAAAAAAAGCAATAAAATGTGTTTACATCAGAAGGGAGAAATTCAACAATTCAGGGTGGAAATGTAAAATTTACCTGTTATATTGGATATGTTAGGATCTATGGTTTTTGTCTGTGTTTTTCATTTTCATTGTCTTCAGTTTCCTGCTTCCCTGTGGGCGTGACGGCTCACAGTGATCCTGATCACTCATCCTTCCCACCTGCAGCCGATTTCAGCGTGCTTCTTAAAAGTTTCAGTCTCTCATCGCAATGCTGATGTTTGTTTTTTTGTGCACCAATGTGAGAGAAAGATGCCCGGACCTCATCGCATGGCATCCCATTCCTGCCAAACAGACTGTTGTTTTCTAATGGCACAACAACAGACAGTTTCACTCCTCTGGGTCTAGTCTCAAAACAATCAACATCTGCCAAGGAATTAACCACTGTGCACCACCGCCACTACAGCCAAAGTGGGAATTGTATCAAAGTTCTGTCATGCTATATAGCGGTCAGTATCCCTCTATGGAATAGTAACGTCTGGAGAACCTGCCACCATCACATTAAATATTATATTTTCTCCTAGAGACCCGTGTTTCTGATCAGATTCTGTTAATCCTTTGCTGCAGATGATCTGTTTGAGTTTGCGTTCTGTAAATAAAGAGTCTGAATCATCTCGACTTCTCGTTTTCTTTTTTTTTTTTCATGGGTCCAACTTGTCCTTAACGGGACATCTTTAATGAAGAACAAGCTCTAAGCCAGGCATGTCCAAGACTGTCCTCAAGGGCTACTGTCTGCAAATTTTCAATGCATCCTTGCTTCAACACCTGACTCAATCTATTCCACTCTGCACAATGACTCACTAATTTGAATCAGAACTGAGCAGGGATACAGTGAAAACCTAGGATTGTGTCCCTTCAGAACTGGAGGTTGACACCCTTTAAACCTGGGGTGTCCAAAGTCAATCCTTGAGGACCGCTGTCCTGACAATTTTTTATGTATCCCTGTTCCAACATACCTGGCTTACATAAAACGAACAGAAAAGCCAATCAAGATCAGCATAATGACTGATTAACTTGAGTCAGCTGTCTTGGACCAAGGATACATGGAAAACCTGCAAGATTGCGGCCCTCGACTTTGGACCCCCCTGCTTTAATCTAATCACTGACTGCTCTTTAGGAGGGTGTAAAACCAGTGCTGGGCAACTCTGGTTCTCGATAGCCACTATTCTGCAAGTGTTAGGTCCTTCCCTGCTGCAAGACCTCTAAGTTTTGCAAAACTGCAACCTTCAAGAACCAGAGTTCTCCATTATATGTAACAAAACTGTGAAGTTGTCCAAAATCATTCATGTTGGCCAAGACAGAAAACTCTGGAGTTCAGGAGTTGCTGCTAAACCATTTTAACATGTTTTACAGGCTTATCTTTCTGTGGCTGATTTTCACTTGTGGATTTATAAACTATTTTGATTTTGAGCAGCAAATCAATTTAGTTTAGAAAATGTCTGCAAAAGGTCTTACGTTTGTTCAAACCTGTTGAATTCACCTCAAAAGTACATTTCTGTGACTGTTAAAATGCTCCAGCAATGATAGAAACAAATGATTTATGACACATGATCCAAAGCAATTCACCAATATTCTGTTTTTTTTTTAGTTTTACAATATACAAAATATCCAATTCTATAACAAATACTTGAATGGATGGTAGCAAGTTAATTTACATAAGTCAGTTTGCTAAAACCCTTTGCTGTTACTCAAATGTGAGACAGGTAGCATTTGCAACCCTGAAGCATCCAGTGCCTACTTATCAAATGTAAATTAGGTTGATTTCCAATTCCTGTTTATGCACAAGGCATCTGATGACTGACTGAAGGACGGCAGACAATAGTCTGTAGTGGTGTTAAAGGGATTTTTTTTTGTGTGTGAAAGCATCTAAAATATATATATAAATATTACTTTTCCTCGATGTGTGCTACTGGCATGAGTTAAGGCAAGGCATAAAAGCATAAAAGTGACAGGTGTGGTACAGAAAAGACAGCAACAAATCAGATCCAAATAATAAATTAGGATAATTAAAGCAAGATAAATTAAAAGTTACCATGCAGATTTCAGGCATTAGAAATTTTTTTATTTGTTCCACTAGTTTGCAGCATTACAGCTAAATGCTAAGAGCTCTGCTTAGTTAAGATATTGAACATATTACAGATATATGTTGTTGCCCTGAACCATTCTGAGATTTATAAACAATCGGCAGGGTTTTTAAATATATCCTGTAGAGTAACTGACTGAAAACCAGTGTAAAGATGATAAAACCAATGTGATATCATTAGATCTCTTGGTCCTAACCCTTCAAAGAGGTGCAAAAAGCTTATAGTGAAGCTTTGATTCAGCTGCTAAAATATGTTCTGAGCTGACTTAATTGGTGGTTTTGAGAGCTTGAGTTTCCAGGCATTACAATACTGCTTTCTCTTTGCTGCCAAACTGAATTTTTCTTCATTTAAATGTAATGTAATTGTAAAATTCTCTTTTGTCCAGGCGTTTGTTTGCTCCAAACAAGATGTGTATCATCTAAATAACTGTGATAATTACTGTTAATGTTCTTTATTGTTTGACCCAAAAGGAACATGAAGTTGATCAGAAGAGGTCTAAGGACTAACCCCTGAGGTACTCCACAAATCATGGCCACTTGCTCATATTTATAGCTGCTAATCGTACCAAAAAAATTCTAATTTAGGCCTAAAACCAGTTCAAGACCATTTCTTAAAGTGCAACTCAATTTTCCATCTTTTTTTTCTAACAGGATTCTGTGATTTACAGAATCCCAGGCAGCACTCGGATCCAGCAGGGACTGATACTTGACCTGAATCAGTATTAATGAGACGAGTGGAAAATGTCTGTAGTTGCTCCAAAGGGGTAAATCTGAAAAAGTGACTCAAGATTTAACTTACTTGCAACAAAAAACAAAGAAAAAGAGTTTAAAATGATTTAAAGTCCAATGTCAGCTTCAGCATTCTTACTTCAAATAATTTAACCTATTGCTGTATTTGTTTTTCTGTGATGGAAATGCGCAGTGAACATGCATGGGGCAAAACATAATGGATGAGCACATAAACGAAACAACCACCCATCCACCACAGAGAGAGTCAGAGAGAGAGAGAGAGAGAGAGAGAGAGAGAGAGAGAGAGATGAAGAGAGTAAGGGAAGGGGAGGGTGCGTTGAGATGAAGCCAATGTTAGTCGTCGTACTCCAGTAAATATGACGATGGGGAAATAATGTGCCATACTGAGCAGGATGATTGAACCTCTGCAACTATCAATTTGAGTAATTTCATGATCGGCTCTCCCTGAAAAAAAAAAGAGGCAGAGGAGATTTCGACAGCAAAGAAAAGGACCACATCTAGTTTTGGACAGATTTTTTTGTCACATCAGGATTTTTGGAGAGGAGGAACTAAGTCCAGTTTAATTTCTAAAAACAAATTAATCATCATCATCATGAAAGGATTACTTGAAACCTCAGCGCCATATGCGCGCACAAAGATGCGGTATAGCTCCACATGAACCGTGACAGATTGAGTACTTTTAATAGGAATTGCTTGAAGATTTCAGCTCAACTGCAAGACATACGGACAGCAATAATTCCACAGCGCACACACAGAGGAGCCAGCGCCGGCGTTCTCTGTGTCTCTGCAATAAGTGGCTGATAAAAAGCAATAAATCCTGTAAAATAAATACTGTCATCTGGTTGTGCGCCATGGGCGATGAGGCGTCAAACTTCAGGAGAAGCAGCAGGACTGGTGTCTCATCACCAAAAGCCAGGACCGGGGAGGATCACGGCAGAACGCAGATCCTGGGATAAACTGTTCACCATCGAGAACGATGAGGATAATAATTTTTGGATGACTTGTCAGGTTTCCACTGTGACAGTTTTTGATGGTATTCAGACGACAAGATTCAGATCGGGGTTGTGCTGGACTTGGTCACTTTGATTTGTTCACTCCGAGATCAAGTGGCAGAAAGGGACATGAAACGTTTTGTGCTTGACATCAACAAATACAGCCATATTGTTTAATTATTCAGTTAAAAGGGATCGCATTATTCTTTTTTATTTTTATTTTGCACAATGATGGAACCACCACCGTGTTCGAAGAAGAGCCTGTCCCTGTCGCTCCCGGTTCCCCGGGAAGGACAGGCGACTCTAAAGCCTCCGCAGCATCTTTGGAGACAACCCCGGACCCCGATCAAAATCAAACATCGGGGATACTCCGACACCGACAGGCATCACCACCGGCACATGGAGCGCTCCGACGCCGTGGATACAAGCGACCGACCAGGGCTGAAAAAGTCTCGGATGTCCTGGCCATCCTCCTTTCACGGGACCACAAACACATCCATCGGAAACTGTGTTGGGCACAAACGGTAGGCGAGAGAAAGTGGTGCGCATCCCAGTAATAGCCCATGCCAAGTCACAAGGCATATGTCTAAACGATGGGTGGTGGGGTGAGGGGCATTTTAATGAATGCGTAATAACGCAGTGAGCCTGAAGGGTTAACAGATATGCTGGGCATTCTATGTTGAGGCGGGACGCGTGGGTTTTCGGTACCAATGCGTTATGCGTCTTTGGATAGATGTGTATGGAGCGCAAACCAGTCCACCCACTCAAATCGCAGAAGCAGCAGAAAATCCCAGTAACAATTTTAAGAGGGTCCACATGTTACACAGTGGTTGATGAGTAACAGTAGGTGCAGTTCTTTTAGTGGCACTAAAGGTCTAGTCAAGTGGGTGCGCTCATGCGTGCATGAGTGAGACGCTGCTGCCACGGTGCGCACTCCCGGCCTTCATCAGTGTGTTTTCAGAAGAGTTGGTTTGGGCTCAGTGGGCGGGAGACTAAACGAACACTGGTCAGAAACCCTTAGCATAGGAGTTTGTATGAATATAGGGATACTCCTGACCTCTGACCTCCTATAGTGAAGGGCGCTGAATGTGATTTTAATAGAATAAAGCTAAATTATGCAGTCCTACTGTACCTGGACTTGTAGTGGCAGCAATGTCACACAGATGGTTTCAGACAGCATTTAATTAGCACATATGGCTGCCCTCTGATCAGATATGACAGTAAAATATTCATTGCATTAAGGAGAGGACACTGTGCCACGCTGTGTACAACAGAAAAATTATATTACAGTTAAACCTCACTGGCTGACTACCAGCTTTTAAATGAAATTAACAGCTCTTCATCAGGTCAATAGTGGAACGATACAGTTTTCATATAATCAGTTTGTCCTTGCTCAACAATAGCTCGATTTCTCTATTCAGCAAAACATTGTAAATGCAAGTGGATTCTTTTTTTTCATACTTGTCATCTTCTTCTCGGTGCACTAAAGCAGGTATATTTTTAACACCCAGGAATGTGCAGCCTGTTCAACATGGGTTAGAGTTGTGCTAACAGTTTATGTGACTCATTTTTGTTATTCCTCTTTCTGTGAGAGATAGACAGAGAGAAGATCAAGGCCTCCTGTGTTGGTTTTTTTCCGTTTGCTCCCTCATCCAGTCGATCTTTAGTATAATCCAAAATTGTAGGATGTTCTTTCAAATGAAAGAGATGGTTTACATGTCTGACCTCTTATAACTCCCATAATACCCCCTTGATCTAACACTGACCAAGTCTGAATGTGTTCTTAATCCAAGAGCAACACATAAAGCAGTCTTACTGTCAGACTAGCATATCCTTAGAAATGTTGGGGGTCTTCAAAGAACCACAGGACTCTATTATTTTCTTTCCTTAGTCCTGTCATCGCTCGTTGGTCTTTTTTGTTTTCAACACCACAGATGCTCATCCTGACAGGCCTCTGGGAGAGGGGCCAACTCCAGCTGACCGGAGGAAAGGCAGATTTGTATTTCAGACCCCAGGACACATGCTGAGGCAGTCCAATCTTTAGTGCATTGGGATTGACTCTTCCTGCCCTTCTTCTGTAGGCGGCAAGAGAGCGAGAGAGAAAGAGAGAGAGCAAAAGAGAGAGAGAAACATAATTTGATTCCAACAGGCTCAGTTCTGAGGGCACACCACGCTGGCTCCAACTGTGTGTTTGTGTGTGTGTGCACCTTAGTACATCAGTGAGGTGATGTGTGCAATCTGTGGGTGTTTGTGCCGCACAGTGGTCAGGAAGACGGGTGTTGAGAGGAAAAAAGACTATGATAAATGTTGCACGCCGTTAAAAGTTGTAGAATGCAGCATGTGCAGTGTGTGCTTGTGTGGAGGTATGCATGTGTGTGTCAGCTGTTCACAGGCTGGTGTCTGAGCTGTAGCCCATATGGCTTCCAATAGGTCTTGCCTTATCTCTTTTCATATTAGTGGGAGGCCAGAGGGAGTTCCGTAGTGTTGATATTATTTTTGTTCCTCTATTATTTTACAGCAACTGTAAATTCTGCCTATGCTTATTTCCGGATGAGCTATCCTTTGAGGAGATGCCTCAGCTCTGTGTTTTTTTTTTATTATTATCAGTTTTAATGAACATCAATGTTGATGCAGCCTTTTTTTTTTTTGCTCAAGGCAAAGTTGGATTTAGTCTTTGAAAGGCAACTCAATCTATAAGAAACACAGAATGTGCTTTATTACATGCACAAATTGCTTGAAAATAATCTTCCAAACCTTCTTTAGTAGCAAGAAGCAAATATTAAAGCATAAAATTATGCTTTTTTACTTAGAAATTGTCTCAAAAATGCTTTGGTCACTAACAGTTTTGTGGAAGTCTGCACATTTTCTTGCTGAAATGTTTGGGATGTATATGAATCCACTCTTTTACTCTTCAAAAACACACATTTTACCCTAATAATTGAAAGCCTATGTTTTTAAGATTCATCATCCAGTAAACATTCAGTGACTGTTTAGTGGAGTGGGGAAAAATAATTGGGCTTTGATTGGTTGAGCATTGCTGACCTGGTACATGACCGTCATGCCTCAAAGAAGCAGACCGTTCAATCTCAGAAGAGCTGGTCAAGACCTCATCTAAAGGTTCAAAAGACCAATCAGTCTACAAACTGCTGGAGAAATAGTCCTGGACAAGGTTGAGAATTAAACAGACTTAGCTGTGAAGCTGTAATATATAACCTTGGATTATAAAAAAGAACCGTTCCCAGCAGCATATGAAGGAAACTATGTGTGAGGGATTCACAGGGCTGATTTGCATACAACGATTTGAGGAATTACTGTCTGCAGCTTTTTTCACATGCCTATTTTCATGTCAATGTTATGTTCTACAAAATGGCAGTCTTAGTGGCAATCAACTTACCCCCAAGGGTGTCAGTCTACCTCCTCCTCCAATCCCTAAAGTCTTTTGTTCAACAGTCTTGTCTTTTTGTCAAAGGATGATAATATGAGCATATCAGTCATCAGGTCCCATGCCCGATACACACTAGGAAGTTTTAACACAGAAATGAATGATTGACACTGGAAAAAGTAGCAGCTCTTCCCACAAATCTGTTGCTATGGTTACTTGTTTTGTGCTTTTGTAGATTCCATTTACCTAAAAAGGAAAAGGCAACAAGCGATTGATAGGCTTGACTGTATAATGCCAGTATGGAGCAGATCCCACTGGATATGCATCATGGCTTGTGTATTTATAGGGGTGAAAAAAAGTGAATATTAACACACTTTTGCTGAGGATGGAATCAGATAGTTTAGTCACAGCAGAGCTGGGTTTATGTTCAGTCATCTGCAGGGCAAAAGCCTGGCTCACTTCTTTACCAGCTACCTCATACATTCTTTACACCTTTTTTCCCCACAAGCTAGAGATCCAGGAGAGATTTGTAAGCTCGAACTGCTGTTTTCCCTGCCTGACTGGCCAGCTGCCATGGTAATTTAGTTCATAATGAGGTAGAGCTCAAGTTAACAACTTCTTCATTTTGCTGTTGATCATAAGTTTACATTTCTAAAAAAAAAAATTTCTGCAGGGATATTCAAGAATTTCCACAATAAATGTGTTTTAATAGCGCTAAGTAATGGACCTCTTATCTCATTTGTGTTGTGGAACCATCTGTTTAAGCTACAGATTGTACTCCTCTGTGAATACATCATGCTTTCTCTTTACTCTCTGTGCTAATTAGTATCTGGAGGCAGTTCATGTACTGGAACGCTGCTTGCAATTGGCTGACTCTGGTAAATTATAGAAACCTCAGGTAAAATCCCTCCAAGTTCTTTTAGCAAAGACACCAAACAGGTGTGTGCTCCAGGGCAGTGTGTGCAGGTCTTATCTGAAATCCCTTTTTTGTGTTTTGATCTCTTTTCAGTATTTTGTCTGAGTACAAGAAAGTCAGAAACTGGTGTACACATTCTGCACATTCAGTTTGTTTTGTCAACCCAACAGAAACCTTGGCATTGTTGCATTTTAATTAATTTCTCTCTAAATCCTCTCAAAGTGAAGATTCACCGGTCTTGTTTTTTTATGACTAGAGAGGATGGGCAGAGATCCCAGTAAGAGGAAACAAAGTGAGCCACAGCAAGCAGCACAAAAAGTCCACTTGTTACCTACAATTATCTCTCTGTTTGATGCAGCTTGTTTGCTTTCATTTAGTCTCTAACAACTCCCAGTCCTTATTCCCTTCTCATATCCGGTTCATCTCCATCAAACTGCCTTTTCTGAACTTTTCTGAACAGTGTATGATGCGCCAGTTTCCTTTGCATCAATTAAGATGCCCATTGTAACAGTGACAAGCTTATTTTTTTGATATTCTCATATCTGATGATGTTGTTTGAGTCAGTCCTTTAAATCCATTCAAATAACAGCCTTTGCTTGCTCCATGCCCCTTTTTTAATCCTCCATCTTCTCTGTGCTTCATTTCACCTCAGTGTAAATAGGGAGTATTGATTTCATCTCTATTTCTGCTCTGTGCTTTGTCTCTCCATTGTGTAGCACGTCCCACTGGTTCCCCGAAGCTTCTAAGATTGTTCCTGATAGCCTTAATCCTGCTTACAGCGGCATTAAGCACACTGCCACGAATCTATCATTTCATCCCACTCTCTTGTCCGCTGACATAATCTGCATCTTGCAAAGTATCTTCACCCCTGACGCCATATCTGAATTATAAACCTTGACATCCCAGTGGAGAAACAAACTGCCCACCCTTTACAATACACTGTAGCTCATTTCCTTCTACAATCTTCCTTTTAAAGTCACTCCATACTCATGCAATTTGTGGGAACAAACACCTTCATCTCATGACTGGAAATCAGCTGCCATTAAAAATGGAGTTCAAACAGACCTCCACATCAAAGAAGAGTCTGCTTGAAGGAAAAACTGTGGGTTTTATTTCCTTTTTTCTTTTTTGCTGTGCGATAACACAACACTTCTTTAGAAAGCATCTTGTGAAATTGAAATCACCTTCTTGTGACAAAAATAATGCTTTTTTTAGTGACAGAAATAGTAATTTATTCTTCAAACCCACAAGCGCTTGGAAGTACTAGAAGGAAAAAATCTTTTAAATGCAATCAAATGATCAAATTGTCCACTTCAAATAAAAAAAGGTCTTCTTTGCCAAGACATTGTCAAAATTTGCAGTATTCAGATGAAAAAAGGTGGACACTTTTTGCCCCTAAGCAAACACTCCAGCTGGATTAAAAGCAAACAAACTGCATAAAGACATTTTTAATGTCTTTAGCTTACAAGATATGTTAATTTTGTGCTCGAGTAAGAGAGAAAGGTCTGACGTTGTGGAGCAGTGATCCCACAGAGGGAACCACCCCCACTAAATATGCTTCAGGCTGCTGTCTTGTGCACATCTGTTTGAATGACTGAGTGACAATCCCCATGTCAGCGACGTGCAGGTGAAGAACTCACACAGAAAGAACAAATGATGTGTGCGCCTGACATCGCGCTAAACTATTGTGAGGTAAGTCAAAGAAATGCAAAGGGAGCCTAGTTCAAATAACAAATCATGTACCTGGGGATCAACTTAATGTCGAGAGACTTAACTCGAAGACTGCGTGCTTGTTCAGGAGCCTGCTGATGCCAATCTGAGGTCTCACCTTTCAGACTGCCTACTTTTAGAAAGTATTGTTCACCAACATATTGGCAGAGCGTCAGTTTTTTCTGGCCGAACATGAAAGCGAGACGGTCCTGTATAGAGAGGAGACAGATGGCATTAGTAATGGCACCGTGTCACTGTTGTACCTCACTCTCTAAACTTAGTCCAGTTTTATGTTTTAGACAACAGCTTTTATCAGCTCTTCACTCAGATGCTATTTATGGCACAAATTGTATTTGCATATCTTGATTGAGTATGCTTCGATCAGAAAGACAGTATGTGTGAAAATAAGGGTATTTTTTTATCCTCTGTTTGTCTCATGCAGCTTCACAGAAGTGTTATTTTTGAGCTCGACTGGAAAAATTATGAAGTAAACAATATCTGTACAAAGACTTCCTAAATGTGCTAGTAAATATTTCATAGGGAGTTAAGAAAGAATACAGAGAAAAATTACCACCAGCAAGCAAAATGACTTATTGTCATCTGAACCCTCTGCGGGGAGTGTTATACTTTATTATCAAAGTAAAAGGGAATGAAGGTATTTTCCACGAGAGGGAGTTGAAGCAAAAAACAATGTCAAATATTTAATCAAATAAAAGAAATCCTGCAAAATACACAATGTAGCAATTACTCCAGTGAGGCTGAACGCTTTTTTCCCACAATTTTATCACAGCTTATGTGATGTAAGCCATATTTGATTCTGTAGATGGACAACATGAAGTTAATATTTGGTCTTTTACATCAAAGTATCTGCAGTATCATAACGTCATTAGTTTATTAGCAAGACAGTTATGGCAAGCAAACACAGCATGTGCTGCCTCTTCTATCTTCATCCCATATCTGAGCCATTCTGTGGCCCAGATACGGGATGCACAGATATATTCGGCAAATGAACCAACTGGCCAACGTTCAGTTTGTTGACTGCAATCAGCCAGCAGCAAATATGAAAACATCAACTGATGGCTGATGTTTATTTGCTGTGTCCTGGTTCTGTGCATAGACTTTGCCCTGAAACTGACAAGATTTATTTACATTTGATTTTGTGGGACAAAAACAAAAGGAAGCGTAGGTCTAAGCGTAGAATTACACTGGTATATTAATAGATTTGTACTGGTTTAATAGACGACAAGAGACTTTTATAAAAAGGGTATGATTTAAGTTGAATTTTTTGATACATTATGTCATAGTTTGTGATTGTTTACAGAGATGTAAACAACTTAAAAAAGTTAAAGTTAAAAACTTAAATCTGTCATGGAGCAGATTAAATTCATAGACTGTTTATAAAATAATTATTTTTCTACTACTGAAAGGAAATAACAGAAAAGCATCCGTATTGGCTATCACCAAAATAATTATGTTTTCACACTCATATCATTTTAAACATTCAGACACCAGAAGCTGCTGTTGCAATAAGGTTTGTGGGAAGGTTTGAGAAATGTAAATAATGCATGAAGCTGCTTACTATTCATGCTGACTGACGGTGTGGTAGACTTAGTTTCCTCTTGTAAAAAAAAAACAAACACTGTTTCAGCTCCTGACCTCTGCTAGATCAAGTGTGAGCTACAGAAACTGTCAAAGCATTTCTTGTAGGTCGTGTCCATGTTCACACATTAAGCATCATTCAGGATGTTTGAGGGCAGAAAGACAGAGAAAAACAGGCTTCGGGGCTCTAGATGGTATTTTTTTAGGATGGTACTTTTTAATCTGAGTTCTTGACATTTATGAAGATCACATACTTTTTCTTTTGAATCAAGTTGAAAGTCTTCTCCTTAAGTAACAGTACATATTAGACCATTCACTCTGACTTATATCTAAAAGCTACTGATGTAAACTGGAGCATTATTTTATACCTCAATATAAACAAAGTAATTAAAAGCATGGAGGCCTCAGGCTTCTGTATGTGTGTTTGTTAGCACATCAAGAGCTTATTGTTTGATTACTTGTGTGAATTGGGGGTTTTCTTAAGAGTTTTCCTTCTCAAAGATCAGAATTGAGTCATCTCTTGCTCACAGCAGCTTCTCTTCCAGGGCTTCTTATTTTTGTTGTTTGTGCACATGAACTGAAATACACTCTGATGCAATCGGCAGCATTGACAGTACCCGGTAAAGGTTTCAATGTACATGAGAAAGGGTATCTTATTTTCACATTTAGGTGCGTTTGAAGCCGCAGGCTTCAAAGTCAACAGCATGAAATCAGTTTAAAGCTGCTCAGTCAAACCAATTAAACATCTTTGTTGTATCAGCAGTTGGAGCAGAGTCTCTCTTGTGCATGTACTGTAAATGTTGCAGGTATTTACGGACAACCCCTATCAAACAGGTGTGACAAGATGAGCCGACTCTGGATAGCGAGTGAGAAGATAAAACGAGAGGAACAGAAGGTAAATGAGGAAAATGAGGAAGCCCATATGTGTCTGGAGGACAGAGAACGAAGCCGACTATCTTCACAGATGACCGACAATTGTGTATTTTGTCACATCAAATTTAACGCAAGACCTGTCTGCGATTGGTCATGTCCTTTGCCTTTCATGGCCGCAGTTGCACAACCCAGTGATGTTATGTACATGAACGCTGGCTTTCCTCTCTCTCAGGGTGCTATAAATAGGAGAAGAGGAGCCCCAGGCTCTCAATGTAATGAGATTAAACCAAACCAGTCCCAGCTTGCACTGTTTTATTGAGATTTATTTCAGTTTCAATTCCATATTTCTGTATGTATAAGGAACATATTGAGTGTGACTGCTGCTGCGTGCTAGTGTCCAGAGAAGAGCATTTGGCTGAACATTAGCATGTAGTGTGTTTGCGTGCAGAAAAATGTGTGCATGAGAAGGCAGAAACATCCCAAGTGAGAGATAATATGAAAGATTTGTGTGAGTGTGTGTTTAATGTCCTCATTTTGTATCCTGGAAGGCATGGAGCATCTCTTAAAGATGTGTTCGTCCTGATGGGGAAGTGTTTGTCACTATAAAGCTGTAAAATCATGACGCTCCTACTTCTGACTGGAAATTAAATTTCCTCTTAGCTTCTTTGACTTTTCAACATCTCTCCTGTCTTTCGCTGCCAGTGGGAAAGAGATAGTTAACAGCAGTGCACAATGCTTGTGCAGCTTTTGTGGAATCATAATTTGCAAAAGGCAGACAGAAAGCCACCATGAAACATTTATTATGGCTGTCGCTGTGTGAGCATGTGCTCGTGTGAATGCTTTTGTGAGACGAAAAGTGTCTGGGGACATGCAAAGTGGAAGACATGCATTCTGTTTGGACATACTGTAGATTCTCACAGCCCATATTGATGAACACTGACGTTCTCAAACAATCTGCTTAACTCTTTTTTTTTTTTACCACAATGCTCAGGCCTCATTACCCAATCCCTCTATCTTTTTCCCATTAGTACGGCATGGTAAGACAGCATGGGCAGCGTGGTTAGCAATGTGGCCTCACATTAAGAAGGTCTCTGGTTTGAGCCTAGGCTGGGGAGGTTTGTCCAGTGGATTTTCTGTGTGGAGTTTGTATGTATGCGTGGATTCTCTCCAGATTTACTCCCACTCACAAGACATGCATGTTAGATTAATAACTGTGGTTAATATGGCTGCTCATCATATGTAAGTCTGCCAAATCAGAATGGAATAAAACAGGTTCACTCCATCCTCTTCTGTTATTCATGTCCTTGTTTCCATCAACAGCAAACAGGACATTATCATACGTCACAACATACGTCACAATATATGTCAAAGTGTACGTAATAATATGTGTCACAGCATATGTGAGTGGCAAAGACAAATGTGGGAAAGGGACAAAGAAATAAGTCATAAACATGGATATAAAGTGTAGGTAAACAGAACCACAAATACAACCAAATAGTTCCATCTTTGACAGCTTGATGACAGATGTAGTTGACAAGAGCTGTAAATGGAGTTGCACAGTGGCGTAGTGGTTAGCACTGCAGCTGCACAGTGACAAGGTCACCGGGCTTTTGCTTGAACAGTGGCCTTTCTGTGTGGGGTTTGCATCTTCTCCACATGTTCTGGCTTCCTCCCACCATCCAAAGACATGCATGTTAGGTTGATAGGTTAAGCAAAACTGTCCTCAGTAGGGGATGCATGTCTTGCTGGTTGTTTGTCTCTCTGTGTTGTGATGGCAACCAGTCTGGGGTTTTCCCCATCCTCTCGCCCAATAATTGCTGGGATATGCTCCAGCTACCAGCAACCCTTCATTGGATTAAACAGTACAGTTAATGGATAGATGGATGGAGTGATGCGTTTTTTTTCAGTTTCACTGTGACGGATTTAAGAACAATGTCAGACAGAAGGTGAAAGCTCAAACTGCTTTAGTGATGCGATGTGGAAAAAAGACAATGGCGACAGAATGGATGCTTTTGAATTGAGGTAAAAAAAAGTGTAAAAAAAACACTTATGAAAATAAAAAAGAAAGAGTAAGTAGAGTGAGGGACAAGAGGGCAGTGAAAAGCATAATATTAAAATGACAGACAGATTGAGTCATCAGACAAGGCCTGCTGCTAGGCAATGGCCCTGAGGCAGTTTTACTACAAATGAATTCCCTCTGAAAGCCAGCTTGCTACTTACTAATGATATCTCACTGCCAGCTAGGATAATCAAGTTCATTTTATTATTGTTCTTTCACTGAAATGTCTGTCCTAAGTAATGCCTGTTATTATGATTATTACAGTGGTATAATAGAGCACATTTTGTCTAATTAATCTTAATCTTTCGCGATACACTCCTTAGCATGATAAATTCATGGTGAGGTAACAAGGTAATAACGTTAATGTATAGTTTCAGAAATATAATGTGCAATTTTCTTACTCTTTCTTTTTAATAAATACATTCAAACATGTAAACCCTTTCTTTTACACCTAAACGATTACACTATGGACCTGTAAATGGACATGAGGTGGGCTCTTGAATATTTTCAACATGCCAGTAAAAGAGCTGTAGATGGATTTTCAGTGCTAATCTGAATGAGATGAAACTGAATGCAGCTGATGGGTTGTGCTCTTTGTGTCCAGAGGAAAAATCCTGCTAACTTTTGCCATTTATTTGACATTTCTTCGAGCACATACACTGAGTAAATCCAGGCTTTCAGAATAAATACCCTGTATCTTAAAATGAATCTATTCCAGTTTAGGTTGAGTTTTAAATGACTTTGCTCTTGAAGTTATACAAGTTAAAATATCCAAAGGAGTTCAAATGAATTCTTCCAAAACATTTTATACACTTTTCATGGAAATTATGTTAAATAAACTCTTAGTCTGTTTAATTTCACACTTCATGCACTTTTTCTTGTTTAAACTTAATTTAATTTTTAAATTTTTATGTATCTAAAAAGATTAATTACATGTTTTTTGTCATTTTTATTGAAAAATGATCATAGTTATTATACGGGGCATTAATAGATTTGTTCTTCAATCTGGTACTATTTTAGAGTTCCTTATGAATATTCTTGCATCTTTATTATGCTTTTTATCAGGACATTCTACAGTTTAATCCAGACACTTTAGAGAAGTTAGATCAGATAAAGTTGCCAAATTTGTCGGGTGGAAAAAGTAATAGACATGGTGACAAGCACAGGAGTAGGCAAACATTGTACTTAAGTAAAAGTTGAGTTGATTCAAAGTTATTTAAATGAATAATAACTAAGTGACTATTTGATGGTAACACCTGATTAATTCTATGTGATGATGTACGGCCAGTTACAACTTGCACCAGCTGGTAGCTAACACTAATTTATTCCTTCATAGAAAATGCAACATAGCCTGCTTAGCTTATGGCAATTTAACACATTTTGACAAACATTTAAAGGGTTCATGTCAGGATCATTAAATTTATGAGACGTAAATGAACGAGCTATCGTGTAGAGCCTTAAAAGCTGTTAGTTTGATCAGAGGTGCTGGAGCAGGGACACAAAACCTGCAAAACTGGGACTGAACTGAGTGGTTTCAGGCTAAGTTCAGTCTAAACACGCAGACAAATTTGACTTTTTGGCTCTGACTCAGATTCTTTCCTGATTGTTGGAGCCGGCCATGTCACAAAGGAGTTGGATTTTTTATGGTCTGAAACATGCATGTTACTGTTCAAACATGCGCATTGTTCAGTTTTGAGGTCATGTACAAATTATGGAAATAAAAAACAACCCAAGAAAATGCTAAATCTGTAATGCAACCATGCTACAACATGCATGTTTGTATTTAAAAGCATGTATATTCATAGCCTCAAGCTGTTGCAGTGGACTGGATTGATCTTTTCTAACAGTCCTAATTGCCAGGGAGTTGAGGAAGTTTCTGACAAAGCACTTTTTGTTCATTCTGTGTGTGGTTTGGAGGGTGAACGGTGTCGTCCACTTCAGTGAGGTTGAAACAGAAAAATGACGCAAGTAACCAAAAACATAAAAGTCAGTTTCACTGTTCTTGCTCAGTAAGAATGTGATGTTTTAGGTTAGCGTATTTGTCGTGAGTTTAACGTCTTTGCTGATGACAAACAGCTTTACATCGCTGTGTCTCCTGACAACCTAGGGCCAGTTTAACTTCCTGTTAAACTGTGTTCTAGATAAATATTAAAGTATGACAGAAAATTCTTCACTTCTCAATCAGGACAAAAAAAGTTTTAATTATTGATTTCAAAGATGGGAGAGAAATTAATTTTACCAAATTCACTTAATTTAAAACCTTCTTATTGTGTCTTTTCCAACTACGGATTTTAGTCGCCATATTAGAAATGTCACAGAGGGTTTATTATCTGAAAAACTACCCCAAGGTCTGACTATTTCTCTCTTTTGCAGGAAAGAGGTGTTGATGCATGTTTTTATTTGTAGTAGAATAGATTATTGCAATGCCCTGCTCTGTATAAGATAAGGGTATTTAATACCTACCTCTTTTTCTTTTGTCTTTGCCCAGCATTAAAGCAGAATGATAGCCTGAGTGCTGTGTAGTGCTGGTCAATTTTGCTCTATCAAGAGGAACTTAATGAAGGTTCCTTTGATAATCTGAATTCTTTTTTTTTTTTTTGGTTATTTTGAAAGAAAAACATTATATTAAAAATGTTTTTGCTGGACTTGACTGGAGAGGACATAAAAATAAAGACGGAAAAAGATCATACACACAAAAAAGGGGGAAAGGAGAGCAGAGAGGTAACAGAGGGAAGAGAAAACTACACCATTTAAAAAAACAAAACAAAAAAAGCAATAAAACCCAACCACAGATTCTAAATCATCTACTACACCTGAACATAAACCCAAAATAAGAAATGTTATAGTTCCCCTGTGATTAGACAGAGTCACAGATCTCTGAAGCACCAGATAAAAAGAAGCTAATAGAAGAAATCATGTATGGCAACACAAAATCCTCAGAAATGCACACAATAGAAAGCTAATTTATGATGGTAGTTAGTAAGTAGACCTACAGTACAACTCTAACGGATCCCAATATCTGGGAAATCGCCAGCCAGACCCGAGCATGGACCCCAGCAGCCCCACTCCGGAGCTAGCCCGGCATCCACCCAGAAGGCGGCAGATGAAAGCCCCAGCCAGAGTCCCAGTGGGCCCAGAACTGTCCGATCTCACAGTACAGAGCACAGGCCCCAGGGCTCCAAGAGCCTGAAAGCAGCCCCCGCATAGCATACTTACACCACCCAAACCTTACGATGAGGCCTCGTTCCACCACTACAGTTCCTGACTGTGGAACATCCTGCCAGAGATTGTTGATGTTTGTAAAAAGGACTCATGTGGCCACGCTAATTGTTTGTCGATTATTTTTAGATGCCGTCTGATTGGTGGCACGAGTCACACCTGGGCCCGGTGTGCTCCGCCACCCTTCATAAGTATTTCCCAGGAGCTCAGTGCGTGTCCCAGGCTGGGGCTGGAAGATCACCTGAGCAGGCATGGTACATTGTGGTTTAGGTTTTTATTTCTGTTTTTTTTTTATTATTATTTTTTTTTATTATTTTATACTCTACCACTTTGCCTGCTTCCTTTTTTTTGTCGCAGCCATTGGACCAGGCTGTGACACTCAAGCCCCACATTTTTAGCATAGCTTATAGCTGAATTTTTCCTGAGTTTGTTTCTAAAAATCTTATTCATTTGATCATTTTTACTTGCTAGCATTTAATTCTATACTCTTCTATTCATTTTAAATACCACAGAATGATGCCGCTCATTGCTTTTATTGTTTTTTTTTTATAATAAATAGTTTTTAGTTTTATTTTATATCTGTTGTCTTATTGTCAAATATCTGTACCTCCATTGTTTTCCTCATGGGAATCCTTTATGCAAGGATGCTTTTTCAGTTTGCACGGTAGTCACCATGTGAGTCCTGCACTGCAGCCCTGCGGCTGTGGTTAAAGACAGAAGGGGACGTGCATGAATGCATGTGAGGAAGAAATTATGAATAGACGTGTGTTTTTAAAATGATTAGGTGTGTATTTTTATGTAGAGGACTTTCAGAGGTTTAAGTTTCATGTGTAGGAATAACTGCTATGGTATCGTTAAAAAATATCATTAATGCAAAAAAGAGAACAGCTATTTAAGGATAGCTCATATTTTCTGGTACAAGCTGATAATTGGCTCATGTAGAGCTTTAAAGGTTTCATAGGGCTGTTCCCCCTGAGCTGTGTGAGGAAGTGACTGTTGCAGCTTTGAAGCAGCCTTTCTCAGAGCTCATTGTTATATGGATCTTTCACTGTTATCTCTGTGTGGTCCTTTGCTTTAGGCTTACAAAGCAGATCACTTGTGTTAAATTCTTCCACTTAGATGATTTTTCCTTTCTTTTTGGGATTTCAGAGCTGAACCACCATATTAAACAGGATAATTTTCCCCCTTTGAGTCTGTTTTACAATTGGTATGATAGCTGTTGTTGGAACTTGCACGGACATGTTTGCTTTATTGTAATAGAATTTTTTTTTAATCAAAACTATTACTCTGAGAAGTTTAAAAACACACCGATGGCTATATATGGGATATAAGGGTGGTTTATGTGCATGTAATTTTACTATGACGGAGATAGCTTCATACAAATGAAAAGAATACATGTATTGCTATTTTAGTTTTAAAGAGTTTGAAACTACTCATTTATTTAAAATGCTGCTAAACATGGTACTTAACCCCTAAATGCCTGAAATACAAAGAACTGGGCAGAAACTGGGCAGAGACATGCAATCTAATTTGACAAGACATTTACTATTTATTACCATAACATAGGGTGAACATTATTTGTGTAATCTTCTGGTTTCTGGTGTTCACAGGGTGAGGAAACTGGTGAGTTACTCTGGACCTCAGCTATGTTACAATCCTGCCAGAAACCCTCAGGGCTGCCAATGCTAGGTTTTTAAAGAAGCTCGAACTTTATGTTTAACTTATTTTATACTGGTTGCTTTTATTTGACCTTTTCCCCTAACATTTTAAAATCCAGTGTTTTCTTCTTTAAGGTCTTGAATTTAAATCACATTTTTTAATCCTGGAAAGATTTTCATTTAAATTGGATATCTTGATATTATATTTAGTTCTTTTTTAATTACTTAAAAAGAAACATATAAAAATGTTTGTTTTTTTTCCAACTTTTCATTATTAATGCATTTTTACCTGGAAAAATAATAACATGGTCTAAACTGAGTCCACTTGACCAACTTTATATGCTGGATTGCCCTTTTTTGGATAAAATAAAAATATGATATACGGCAACATTTGTGTTTAATTCAAAACTCTGCTGCACAGCGTAACTCAGATGTTAACATGCCTGCAGATTCCTAATGCAGTTATTTCTAAAACAAATGTAATGAATATGACAGCTGTCACATGACAGAAATTATCACCCTACTTTGCAACTCCCTTCAGGCCGGCTGAGTGTCATGACATTTTAAAGCTCCATTTTTTGCATTTCTTGCCAAAAACTGTATCATTATGATTTCATTTAAAAGCTCTCAGATTTCACATAACCTTTCAATTGCTCAAGTGCCAACAGAAACTGAGTTAACGGGGCTAACACAGCGCAGCATTTTAGCTGTTTGAGAGTTAAACAATGCTCTCAGGGGTTATTAGAGAACATTACAGAGCTAAAAGAGGAGCAATATTGAACATGCTAACAGCTGACATCTTTTGATTGCATTGAAAAATAAAGAAAGCTGACAGCAATTAGCAGAATTGAACATAAGAGACGACATGCAATACAAAGTGGTGGAAAGAAACTCATTGACACGCTCATGTTTTTTTTCCAACCACACCACAAATGCATGATAGTACGATTCAGTGTATCCGGTTGGATGGACCAGTTCACTGTGTGTTCAAATCGACCTTGAACATTTTCATACTTCGCTGCACCATGCCCTGCATTTGTTTTTGCATCGCATTATATCGGTAATTATCTATTATTCCAGGGTATTTGCAGCCAACCGTCTTTGTTCTGGGGAAAATGCATGACGAATTGGATGCCAAGACTGCTTATTAGTCTTCAAATCTAGAGTGGATGCAACATGACAGACTGTGAAATTATAGAAACAATGTGGAAATTTGTACCTAATGAAATTTTAAAACAATAGATAGATAGATAGATAGATAGATAGATAGATAGAGAGAGAGAGAGAGAGAGAGAGAGAGAGAGAGAGAGAGAGA
>JBAMIG010000022.1:13619875-13630509 GCA_037177335.1 Kiunga ballochi
AAATCATTGAGAGAGAGAGAGAGAGAGAGAGAGAGAGAGAGAGAGAGAGAGAAATGACTCTGAGAAATAGGACCACAGTGACATAAAGGTAGCTCTGGATGACTCACACTTCTCTCCTTTCTCTTTCTTCATATTTCTCCCATCTGGATTAAAATAAAAGAGGCCCAGCAGCCCCAGCCAGTGTTACGGGTGATGTGCTAAAAATACTAGGCCTTATGTGGGCTAGTTTGGGGGTGCAGTAGCATGGGGAGGCAGGTTTATGGATTTTGGTGCGTAGTAGAGATGCCACAGTTATAACTGCCTTCCACTCCATCCTATTTCCCTCCACTCCTTTTCCTTGACTGCACTGTTATTGGTCCAATTAAAATCTAATCTAATACATAATAATTCAACAATATGCTGCTTTTATCTTGCTGGCCCCCAATTTCTCTTTTAGAGCCCACCACCACCAGCCCCACCCACCTCCCTCTGATTGAGTTTGCTCTGCGAGAAACTCCATTAAACATCAAAAGCAAATCAATATCATACATTGCTCATTTGTTGCTCTCACTGCTTCAGACCAGTTTCTCTCTGGGTTTGTCTCTCAGCTCCTAATTTATCTGAAACTGAGAAGCAGGAAACTAAACAGAGCATCAATTGAACACATCTCTCCATCTGTCTACTCTGTGGATGGTTGTCTTTGTCAGTTGATCCATCTGTTTAACCCAGCCCTGGTCTCCACGACCGCAGAGAGGAAGACTAATACAGTGCAGCTCCTGTAACACAAAGCTGCAAGGTGCTCAAGTGGAACAATGCTCATTACATGAATTGTTCCACCAGTTTTCCATCCTAATATTTACAGATTGGGGGGGGAAATTGGGTTTGAGAGTCACAGATCTAAAATTCTTCTTTTTCACACTTTTTCACAACCAGTAGGATCGTGAGGGGGATGGATTTACATACAGATAGCTAAACATCTCCACAGAGAAAGAAAGATGAAGCGTGAGAAGGGAGGAATCAGAGAAAAAAAGTGTTTCTGCTAGTGCTGGTTGTGCATAACTCTGCTGAAATGAAGCATTTTGCAACCAGCGAGAGTGAGAAAAGAGAGAGAATAAGAAGAACATAAATGGAATAGGGAGCCATGAATAAAAAACAGACAGAGCAGGAAAAATAACCATTCTGTCAAGCCAGGCTGACCCTGTTGCCCTAGTCTCTAATATATACCGCAGACAACAATAAAATACCATCCAGGTAATACAGAGACTGAAATCTTTTACTGCTGACTTTTTAGTTTTCAAGGTATGAGGTTGAAAAGCCCATGAAAACATCCAAATTTAAGACACTGCAGCAGAAAAACACAACCAGTCAAAAGTATGGGCACAATTGATTTAATGGGAAAGTGTGTCCAAACCTTTGACTGTTACTGTTTACAGATAAAACAAGAAATGTCAAGCTTATCCCAGTAATTACATAACATCAACAGTCATTCATATGACATCAATCTAAAAGAGAAGTGTATTTTACTTCTCTCATGACAGAACATGAAGGCCACAAAACAAGCATCAATCAAGAAGCAAGGAGGACAACAGAATAAGCATTGTAAGGAGAGGATTTACATTAGTCGTTATAAATCAGGACTATTCTGACTCCCTGGATTACTTTAATGTCTTAGGACATTGAGTTAGATATAGTATCTGGTACAATAATCCTTGCAATCAACTCATTAATCAACAGAAAAGCAGAAAAATAACCTCTAAGCTACTGTTTATATTCAACTTTAATGTGCATGTCACGCACCAAAACAGCACAGCAAAAAGGATGGTGTTATGGTGATCTGATTCGGTACGAGTTTGTATTTACTCATTAGTTCTGTCATGTAGTAGGCCATGTCACAGAGATGCAGCTGAGCACAGCTGAAAGTTGAGCAGCCTGTGAAGCAGGCGATGACAGAATGTTTCAGTCTCCACCTGAGGAAGACTCCTGAGACTTCCAAGAGTTCAGAAATCACATGATGTGAAGTGACGGACGCCTCAGGTGGATTTTGTGGAATACTGAGTGTAAGCCGGAGAAGCAGGACAACGCAAATTCTTAGGGAAAAAAAGAGAAAACAGTTCAGAGAAACGTTTTGGACACATTTTCCCAATGGATTTAATGGGAAAGTGTGTCCAAACTTATGACTGGTAGTGTGCTATATGTGTGAGAGCTACCTAAAGCTATCGCATAGTTAACTCATATATTAAAAGGGCTGAATGTGGCTGTCCTGTCACCATGTGGAGGGCCTGTTGCTATGTGGTATAAATGCTGATTACTCTTTCCAGAGTAACAGATGAAGCAAATCTTCTTTCTGTGGCATTTGCCAGGTGTGTGATAGTAGCCAATCCCGTAGGGGTCTTCCTGAAAGGCATGTGTTTTGCACTTTCACAGGCTGTGCCAGGCTCTGCATTTGGTCGGCCAAAGTTGGGTTAGCGATCCTGTGGGCAGGATAATCTGCTGTAATCTCTGGCTCCACGATCTGACCACAGCGCTGCAGAGAGCTGGATGGGTGGGAGAGGCTACGGATGGAGAGGACAGCTGGGGGAACAGAGGGATGGGGAACAGACATGCAGAATTGAAAGAGATCAGGAGAACGATTTAGTAAAAACATGAACTCATTTACAAATGAAAAGACACATCCTCAGATATGTGTGTTCTGCTTTGCAGTTTCTTTCCTACAGTGATTAATTTTAGCTCCCATCCCTTAATGCAGTGGCGTAAATAAGGCTTCTCATGTCATGCAAAGCCACGTTGATTCCAGTACCAGCACCAAAATGGGAACAATGTGCTTTACAGGTGAGTTTTAAAGTGTGAGGGTGGGATAAGGACTGAAGTGGATTTGAATTTTCCATCAGTGTTGGCATTGTTTTAATTTTATCTGAGAAAATATCTGACTCATCTGAGACTGCGGCTTTTTTTCGAGCTGGATAAAGAAGGCTTTCTGGAGAGCTTAACCTCAGACACAATGCATGCTGAGGAGTATTATAACAAGAAGGCCATGTTTCTTAACTCACACATTTAATGAGTTTAATTAGCCTTCATCAACCAATTCAAAAGAAGTGACAATACTAGAATGGTTGCTAAAAAAAGTTGATTGAACTCTGTAATAGCCTCCCACACCTCCTTCCAACTGTTTACTCCTGCTCGTGTCCTGTCTTTTTCCTTGCTCTTCACGTATGTCAGTGCATTATTTTCATCCAGGAAACAGTAGCCAGACGCCCTCTCCTTTCCCATGTGGCTTGGTGCCAGCACTTCCCCTCAGAGCGTCTGCTTCTTGCACATTGTACTGTAAATGTCGGCATTAAAATGTAAGCAGGCGTGAGCATGCCTCTGTCCCTTATGCTTGCAGGAGAAGCACAAAGGACAAGCTGAGGCAAACAGAGATGGCAAGTCTGCTCTGGCCGCGTCATTTGAGATGTGTTAGTTACTGGCAAGCTGCCTTAAAAGCATGCCCCAGTTGAAAGTGCCTCACAATAAAACCCCCTTAATGTGCTTGAGAGATGTGCAGATGATTAGCATACAGCAATAGCATACAGCTGTGATTATATGGTCAGTCTATAAAAGTACTGCACTTTCCCAATTTGCAAGTCCTCCCTTCTCTTCCCTTCAACTGCCCTCGCTGCCACCCCCACAGTGGTAGCAATCAGCCAGGTGCTAAATGCTTGGGTGAGGAACCGCTCATGGGTGGGTGGGGGCTGAAAATGCACGTGGAAAATAAGCACCCATGCTTGCTTTGCACAGACAGAAGCAGGGGCAGGAAATAACTGTCACTCTCCACCGGGGCCAATGGATTCAGAGAGTGTTTGGGAGGGATTCAAACAGGTTTATTATTAACTTAGTGACCTGAGAACAATGGAAAGGAGTGGAGTGTAGGTGAGGGTTATTTATTTATCTGTATGTTTTCTAAAGCAGCTGAAATGAATGTGAAGGTTGGCGTATCCCTTCACAGGAACCTGATTAGTAACAGAGCACAGTGTGATTGAAAAACAAGAGGAAATGATACTGACTAGACTTTGAAAATGCTGATCTGGCTGCAGCCTGTCCCAGCCAGGGCTTCCCTTCAGATGGTTATTAATGAACAATCAATGAAAAGACAGGGTCAGTAAAGACGATGTATGCAAATCCCCTACACTCTCATATAGACTTAATGGTTTAATTAAACTAATCGTTTCATTGACTCAGGGCTCAAAAAGCTCTTTGAAGACTGCTGTATTAATGACATAAAATAAAGCTCCCACTTTTGTTGTAGAAATGTGTGCAGAGAGGAAACTAAATGAGGCTGAGCTGCAGCTCCCAGCTTATTTCACACGCAACAACTCTGAGAAAATGAACAGTGGTAATTTAATAATCCTGCTCAATAATATCTACATAGAAAAGCCCTCCATCAAAATACAATTCAACACAGTGTTTACAGGTTTACAGCACGTGTGATAAATGAGTTTTACATCTTCTAAATCCACTGTCACATCGCTCAGACATGTAAAACACGTTGCATTATCTATAATCACAACGTTGGTGTCCATCAGTGATCCGGTTCAGGTAGCATAGCAACATGAAGGACAGCAGCTTTCATTCGCTGCCTTTCCATCTTGACAGAGATGGTTTGTTATCTTCCACAAGAGAGAGTCGCTCTATTGGCACAAATCCCCTTCCTTGTAAACCTCTGCTCATCATGTCGTTGTCCACAGTGATACACTCCTGGGATTTTGCTGTCACATAATAAAACCAAGAGGGCTGCACACAATCCAGCCTATAATTAAACAGTGTATCTCTGTGTGTTTGTGTGTGTGTGTTTGTGTGCACAGGCAACCAGTTAGTCTTCTCTTATTGATGAGTAAGAACACATACTTTAAAGTTAATGCTTAACTGTGTGAGGACCTGTGTGAAGCAGTAGGGTGTGTTTTTGCATGTGTGTGTGTGTATATAGGGGTGTGCATGAGTCACTTTGAAAAGTCTCTCTAGCTATTATTGAGCTGGGATTCTGTATTTAATAGGAGATACAATAATTGTCTCTTGATCAGCTCTCGAGGGATTACAATAGCGACTGTCAAGTGAATCAGAATTCTTGACATTTTTCCACAGTCTGTCTTTGAAAGACACTGTTCAAACAAGTTCTGTGTCAGGCTTTTTCATGACTGACTCTCAAAGCCGAGCTCCATCACCCATCCCCAGTGCTTCATAAGCAAATGCTGGTTACTTTCTACAAAAAGACAAAGGGAAGGTAAAGACAGACACAGAAGAAAGGGTAAACTACCGAATGTGAAAGGCAAGAGGAGGAACAGCTTGACAAGGCATCTTATCTTTAATGTGCTCTTCGCTGTGCTCAGGCATTAAGCTACATGCTGAAAGGTAGAATTCATGCAGCAAGTCCCCCCACCTCCTTTCAGCCAGCTGCTGTTGCAGAAAAATGCTGAGGGTAAAAAACAGAAACTTCTTACAAGATATCTCATTTGTGCACTTATCTGGTTTGTGCAGTTTGTGTGCAAATAGACAAGCGCAGATAAAAAACACAGAGACCATTTAAACACCTGATCTGTATTCCAAACACTGACAAAAGGTTAGGCCTGTAACTAAAAACAAAAAGTGCTTGGACCGAAGTTTCCACTCAGATGAGTAGGAATTACTGACGCGATTCCTTTTCAAACGATAATAATAACAATGAGCTTTAGGCACAACTCCCCCACTTCCTGAACTTAGGACAGCTTCTTTGTTTCCTGTCATTTATTACAGGCTGAACTGATTAATCCAGGTGTGCCTGACGCCCGTAACCACGACGATAAAGCTCACACACTCCGGGAGCTGTCCTAAGTTCAGGTAGTGGAGCTGTGCATCAAACCTGCAGATATAAAATATAATTATCAGAAATTTGCAACTGTTGCACAAAAATCTGAAACACAGGCTTGAAATTTGACTTGGCTTAGTAATAATTTAGATAAATGCTTTTTAATATTATCATCAAAAATATACCTGCTACAAACCAGGAATCTAGATTGTGTAATTATTGCTGGAAAAAAGCCAAACAGTAAACTGAGACCATTATTGTACAGCATTTGACAAATTACTGCTTTTTCCCCCGGCTCTCGAAGGACATTTCATCACTTCCTTCGAGCCGTTTCAAAATGCCATTCTGGTAATTTCAGGGTTAATCAGGTAGTTGCAAAGCAATTAATCAATGTCTGAGATTATGAAAGTAATAAAGGATTTCTCAAGAGAATAATCCTGCTGCTGAGAAACCTAACACACATTGGTCCAATAGCTTCACCCCATTTATTATTAATGCCGCAGCAAAATCCTGTTTTTCCATAAACTTTAAACATGTGTAGGTAATGTATTCTTTGAGAAACAACATATAATATTTTTTTTAATTGCTTGGAGCTCTCACTATTTATATCTGCTATGTCATCACTGAATTACTTCTGGTTGACCTAATGCACCTGGCTTAAAATCTATTTCATGGTCTAAAGCGGTCGAATATAATGAGAAAATATTAAGGAAAAACTGTTTCTATTTGCATTTAAAGACCAAAGAAAACGGTGTTGATGCACAACGCTGTTGATGTCAAAATACAAAAATGTTTGGGGCACAAACATTGCACACTCTTTAGTGGAACATGTAAACATTTGCACAAGTGTATGAGTCAACCCATTTTCCCCTGATTTTCTCCCACTTCTCCTTTCTCCTCCTCTTCCCGGGTTGTTTGTATTTTCTCTTCAAATACTTGTTACACAGCCTCTGTGTGTTGCTCTATTGTGGCGCCTGTGGTCTGTTTCTTTTACTGATCAGCCTTCCTGTTGCTGCAGAGGAACTGTCAGCAGTGAGATAAGGATAGTGAGAGCACATGCTTGCGATAGGGAGGCGGGGGGAGGAGGAAAAAAAAAAACCAAAAAATTTACAAGAGGGCAAAAGACTTGTTAGAGAAATGAGCAGCGATATCACAGGTTCCTTTTGGAGCGAGGTAACTTGAGAGTTGAGACTTCAAAGCCACACAAAAAAAGAAATAAACCAACAGAAAACTGGAGACCAGATGGGGACAGAGGTCTACTTTTGGAATGGCAACTCCCAGCAGCAGCAGCAGCAGAGGCTGATGTGGTGAAATACCAGGAGCTCTACTCAATGAGACTGTCACTGTGAAGGAAGAGACCAACTTTAAACAACCGGCACAGGATTAAGGAGACCGGAGAAAATCCTGAACAAACTGTAGATGAGAGAAGAGAGAAGTGGAATTTAAGCATCCAAGGCCTGAGGATCACAGGGAAGGATATGCATGTTGATGAACTTTGCCTCCTCCGGCTTTAGACACATGGGAGACTAGGACTGAAAGGAGGGGGGATCAAGTCGTTATTAGGTTTGGATTGAGGACAGTTTGCAGCACGTACAGCAGGTGCTGCGGTTCTGTCTGGCTGAGACGTTTGTATGCAGTAAAGATTGGAAGAAGGAGACTGCGTGGGAGAGAAACAGTAATACAGAGTGAGACAGCCAGTTGTAAGTGGAGACTGGGGGAGTTTTCTTTAGCTGGTCAGCTTCATCAGGGCCAGAGCTGGCAGCAATGAGTCAGAGGATGCTGACACGACAGCTATGGTTGTGGGAGAGTCCTGAAGGCCCCCCTCCTGCTCCCTCACTCGCCTCAACTTTATCACCAGATGATCAATCACGTGGACACGGGGGTTCAGCTCTGTTTCGGCGTATGAAACTGAACCGCAGTATTCAAGAGCGCAGATGCTCGTCTCACTGTATTTACAGGTACAGTTGTGCAGCAAGCCATTGATCTTCAATGCATCCCACTCGTGACCCTTCTGTTTTTGCAACGCTAAAACGAGGGCACAGCGGTGTGTGATTCTGTGTTCAGGCGGGGTGTGAGCATTATAAACATAAATGCAATGTGACTGTAATGTGACTCGGTGCAGAAGATTTCAGGGTAAATCACTCAACACATGCAGTGCTATGACCTTAGTAAGATGGATCAGATTTCGTTAAGGGCTGAATATGCTCGAGTCTGATAATTACTCTCAGAGTTCACAGAAGAAAAAAAAGGGGATTAGCACTTGAAGCTTGCAGAACCCCGTGGCAGACATTTTGATGTGTTTTTCATGAGTGAGGAAACTTGTTAAATAATCATTTTATCTGCAGCCACATGCACACAGCATTGTGTTTGGGAGGAGTGGCTTACAATTTTCCATTTCATAGGTATAAAGTCCAAATATAACAGACTTATTTTTTAGCATTTACTGTGATGTTCAAAGCAAATGTGAAATGTATAATAATATGGACAGTTGTGTTATCTTCTATACAAAACAGATGCAGCAACTACACTGCAGTGTTCTTGCCTACCTTTTCGTCCCAGCATTTAAATGAAGTGATAATGGATCTGTTTATATAGGTCTTGTTAGTTTAGGTCAGTAGCAAAACATGAAGAATTACTTCCACAAATGTGGCACAGTAAATTCACATCTGTCTGCACGGTTGGCTCAAGACTATCCATCAATTTCTTGTTACATGATGCCACTATCTTACAGACAGTTCAATCAATACTGACTTCATTTCAGTGCTGCTAGAGCCAATCTGTCTTTGAGTTGTGAAAAAAAAGGTTTTTTTTTAGGGATTTTGTCAAAACCTGCAGACGAGAAATTGCACAAAGGTTCCAGTGAAAGAGACGTGTAATGTGAGAAGCTTGTTGTGTTGCTTTGGGCAAAGCTCAGTGGATTTCTTTCAACTTTACATTTAGACTTTCATATTGATCAACACAGTGTTAAAGTGATTCTGTGCTTTTAATGTGACAGTAAAGCCACCACTGAAGAGCTTAATATCCACACTGTGTCCATGTTCAACTGTATTAAAGGTGACATTTTAAGATTTAAAAAAAAAAAAAAAATTATTTTTAAAATGCGCCGGACAACACTGGACTCCTGAACCTGCATGTGCGTCTTTGAATGCATGTATTAGGTAAACAATATAGGGCCCAAGGAGGGATAGAAAAACAGACTCATGGCACAACCAGAGGTCAAAAATCCCCAGGGAAGGTTTAATATGTATGAGTATTCTCAATCGGTCAAGGGTTTAACTTCACCCTTGGGCTCTAAAAGATCTGAACCCAAAATAAAAATCATTTTACCACTTATGTTTTCAGACAGACAGTTTCTGCTGGGTAGAATTTGTGGTTGATGTGGTTCACTTTGCTGACTTAAACATGTGTCCCTGTGAAAAATGACTTGTCAGTAAAGTGTAATTATCAGAGCAGTTCGGTGGCAGTTGGCCAAGCCAGTGTTACTGCAGAGTCACAGCTGCATATGTTGATGCTGTAGCATGTCTCATCTCCTCTTTAACGTTGTATCCAAACACAGAAACATGACGGACCATGAAGCTTTTTGAGCAGTAATATTTCAGCTGTTTACTGAGAGGGGGGAAAAAAGGCAGCAAACAAACACCCACGGTAAATGTAACAGATGTGAACCCGCTTTCATCCCTGTCTTTTCTAATCCTGCAGCTTTGATTCAGAAAATGGTCCCTCACCAGGCCGCAGTCCCATGGATTCGCAGGCGAGTCCTGGGTTGGTGCTCCACCCATCTTTTCCCCAGAGCCAACGGAGGGAATCCTTCCTGTACCGCTCAGAGTCAGACTATGACACGTCCCCTAAAACTATGTCACGAAACTCATCCATCAACAGTGAGGGGTAAGCATGGAGCCGTTCTGAGAGCCTTCATACTGCGCTGTCCATTCACACACACTTATGGTAGTAATAGCAAATGATCTCAATCCACACTGCAATGGTTATCATTTTAATTATGCAAGCGTTGTGCTAATGGCAACAGGACAAAGACATTATATTCAGCACTGCTCCTTCACCCATCACTGAATAGGCTTGTTTTGTAAGATTACTTCTCTGTTAAGATCCTCATAGATCTGCTTAAACATCCACTTCACAGATGCAGCCTCATATAGAAACATTAATATTGAGCTCAAACCTGCCACATTTTTCATCCTCTATCTTATCCTTTCTTCTCATCCTCCAGGCACGCCGAAGACATGATTGTCACCCCCTTTGCTCAGGTAGGCCTCCTTGAGCTTGTCTGACAAGCTTAATTTCAGAGAATTACTAGAAAAGGTGAAATATTAGAACAGCAAACTTGTCTCCCCTCCTCCTCCTGCTCCCTCCTACTCCCTTCTATCCCTCCTACGCTGTCCGTCCATCCCTCAGGTGTTGGCCAGCCTACGAACTGTAAGAAGCAACTTCACCATCCTCGCCAATGTCACAACACCCACTAACAAGTCAGTATCATGCTACTGAAACACCCCTTCCCCCCACTTCTGCTCGTCACGACTGCAGGCTTGGTTTATAGTGTGTTTATGCTAATGTCTTCATTTCCTTGCCCCTCTGGGGAAACATTTTAACCATCATGATTAACCAGTTTATGAGTATCAGACAATGCTCAAGGAAAATTGATCTGCATCAATTGGCTTATTTCCATTTTTGCTAACTGAGGAGTAAGTGCACAAAGCTTCATTCCTCAGATGTATGTCCCTGACTCTGTGCCCAGACGATGGAGACGGTCAATAATGCTAAAATTATTCTCTCTTGTAATGCAGCAGACAGAAGGAGCTTGAGCTGGCAGGCTTTTAGCTCCATA
>JBAMIG010000022.1:13642997-13654008 GCA_037177335.1 Kiunga ballochi
ACACACACAAAGTGACACAACACCACCCACAAAAATAAAAGCAGGAGCAAGTCATGTAGAATACAAACATGCAATGTGCGCACACACACATACAGTGGTCATGCAAAGTTTTCACACAAACACAAAACACACGCTCGACTGTATGTTTGTATGTGTGCATTTACACCAGGAACATTGATCCGCAAGTAATCTCTTTGGAAAAAGCCATCCCTTATTGACGTATTAACTAGTGTTCAGTCAGTATTAGTAATTCATGTCTGTTAGGATCTCAATATTCTCCTCAGAGAAGCTCAACGTCCAAGTGAATTTTTTCCATTTCTGTCGGAAAGAAAATAAAGAACATCCACAGAGTTGGAGGAGAGGAGGGGATGTAAACGAAAGGAAAGGTAGATGCTGCGATGAAGGGACAACCAGGTCCCGAATCCCTTTTCCCTTTACGAGGAGAGTGCTACTGGTGCAAAATGGCTCTGTGCCTTTTCTGAAACACCAGCTTCCTGAATGGAGCTGTCGTGAAGCAATGCATTGTGGGACAGGAGAGTCAGATTCTGTTAACATTTTTGATTGTCTCTTGCTAAAGATCTCTCTTTACTGTTCATGGCAGTGTGGTGTGTGATTCACACGTACAGTTTCTGTGGTGATATGTTTTTGGCTGTAAGTCTTCCTTTGTTGCTCTTCTGGTAATATTAGAACTCAGACCTTTTAGGTGCGAAGCAATCACAAACGCCGCCACAACCACCACGGGACTAATTCCAGCTTCTGTTTTTATTTATTGATTCCTTTTATATCAGAATGACTTTTTTCTTAACTTTCTGAGAATAAGCCATGTGATGCTTTGAAGCATCAGTTTCGCCTATTTTATATATTTAGAAGTTGCTGAACACATTAGAAGGGATACAGAATTATTTCATTGGCTGAAGACATTTTCATTTGTTGTCTCACACCCACTTGCACTGCGTGTTTTTGTCTCCTCATACGCAACAATTTTCACCAAAGTCAAGGATGAGAAACTTCAATGGAATAAGTGATTTTTGAGGAATATGGATGAATAAGGAAATCAGGGAGGCAGAATGTCAGGAAGTGTGACTTGGCCAAATGGAGGGCTGGCAGTCCTACTCATTCTTGCTATGTTTGATGGTTTTTTGCCTTAATGTCGGATGCAGGACACATACCTGCCAATATGTAGATTTATAAGATAGCCTATATGATAGATATCCTAGTATATTTATATCATGTCTGTATGCTTATTTCTGTGAGTATCAGTGTGTCTAGACACAATGTATTCAGCTTTGCATCTGGAGGGAAAGGTGAACAGTTACTTGTTATGTTACTGTTGTGCTTAGACCAACATAAAGAATGTGTTGTTTTTGTTTGTTTGTTTTAACTCGGCTGGCAATTTATGACTTGAAACAAGAAATATGGGTTGAATTTGGGCAAGACTTCATCAAGAGTAAGTGAGCAACAGTGAGAGACAGCCGGATGTAGAGATGTTGTCATGTTAATGTTCACTCACTGGCATCACCACATCTTACCGAACGCTCTTCAGGATTGGATCAGCACAGCTTGTATGGGTCAGTGTTTTTTTAGATGTTAGTTTTTTCACAGGGTAAAAACATATGAATACAAGTGTGGTTCTTTTAAAGGTAAGAACAAGTTTCTGCAGGCCAGTAACTGAGCTTATCTGAGGACGCCACAGCTAGGTGCAACAGATGCTTGTGTGTTTGACCTGCTTCGTGGCTGAGTGGAGCAGAGCTGCGAGGCCACCACGAAGGCTTTTCACCTGGGTTAGTGGGAATCCAGGATTGCAATCGCAGTTACTTAAATAAAAAGATTCCCATATGCACTGGCCTTTTACTTTAAACATGTTGCTTTGTTTTTGTGGCTTCTTGTTCAGTCAAAAGCTATAAAAACATTAATATTTAATTGCCATACAAACACGATACTGTAGCAATTGTTTCTTATTAAGGAAATTATTCAAATGATTGATTGCTGCCATTCTTTTTAAATAATGAAAAGAAAACCATGGGAAATGTTTTCTTTCAACAGTTTGTGTACAGTTTATTTTTATATCATTCTGGTGGATGGTCTGGGAAATGAATTGTGTGTTGATGATATAGCTATAATCATTACCACTCATGTAAATATTGTAATAATGGATTGTAAAATAGAATTTTACCATAACGATGGAAAAATAACCACTTGTTCAGTGAACCACTGAGGCACTGTAAGCCACATCTTCACTTTTTCATTCTCTAAATATATATTTCCTCACTCTGTTGTAATTTTTAAATGTGCACACTTATTGTTGAAATCAAATAGATTTGTACCAGCACTTTATTTCATCAGGTTATGAGGCAGACAGTGTGTTTCAGGTAGTGTACAGTCTGTACTGGTTTGGTCACTGGCAGTTACCCCATGATTATGTTTCACAAGGCCAAATAACAAACCCTCATTGTGCAGCGGTTAAAATGACCCTTTTCTTTAGGTATAACCAAACAAACAGAACATTCTTGATCAAATATCCTTGTGAAATTAAACTGGTTTCACTTCAAAAGTTCAATAAAAGCTGATAAAACCATATAGTTTGTTATACATTTAAACAAGATAAATGTGTCCTTATCTAACTATGCCATTTCCAGCACTATCACCACCAGTTTCTTAGTAACTTTAATCACTATTTAGCCTGATAGCCAAAATATCCATCCCATGGTGGCCTACTTAGCTGGTTCCCATTGGTGTTGCTGTCTGGTAATGCTATTGCAGACTGACTGACTCCTTTGAGAATGGTTCACTGGGCTTTAATTTGTGCATTTCTTCACCAGTAGGAAAGATTATTAAAAGGAAAAAAAAAACATGAAATGATTGTAATATTTGTAAATTATCTTGCTGTAATGTGTAAAATGTGTCCAAGTTATTTTTTATTATATTATTTTTATGAAGGTTTTTTTTCTCTCGACAGAGCTGAGGTGTCATTTTGTGAATAAATGCATTTAATAAGCAAACATCTATATATAAAACAATACTATAGTATATCAGTATATTTTCTTTTATTTTACTGTTCAGTACTGTAAAGTGTGTTGAAAATACAAATAAAGCAAGATTTTTATATTAAAAGCAAAACCGGATTTGTTTATGGTGTATTGTTTTTATAAAGAGTTTTCTATGCAGTTGAGTGCTCACACATATTCTACTTTTGATTCTGCATGGCTCACTTATAATATTTTTATTAAGCAGGACTTGCAGTTTGTTTATTAAATATTTTTGGGAATTTTAAAATAATTTTAGGTAATTATAGACGCTGTAACTAATATTTATTGACTTGGACATATTTTTTTTATTATTATTGGTTAGAACTTTTGAAAAGTAAACAGAAAGAATAGGTTTACCTGCCTATTAGTAGCATGAGATGGCTGCATCTTCCAAAACATACCCATAATCCTCTACTTCAAAGTATGAGTGATGAGCTTCTTCCTTACCACCAATCACCAGAAGTACAGAAATCGTTGTCCAATCAGAGTAAAGCAAGACAAAGAAGAGGGAGGAGTTTTATTGTCGTTGCGCAAGCGCTCTGTTGATACGGAACAAGGTATTGGAATTGGTAATGATTAGCCATTAGTTTGCTGAAAGCAAAAATAAATTGCTATTGTTCATTGGCTTTACAGATTTACCAGACTTTCGCCATATAGGTATCGTTACATTGTTTTTCAGAATATGTATACATTTTTATCTGTATGGTTAATTTATTATTTTCTTTTAGCTCAAGTGTTAGCTACATTTGCTAGTTAGCACTCATTTAGCGGGTCGAGTTAACCACCGTTTCTATGCCACCTTTTGCAATTGTCTTTTATATTCAGCTAATTATTCCTGCTAAATGGTCGTTAAATGTTTTTTCATCTTATGCTTGAAACAGCTTCTGTTGCTGTATCGTGCCTTGCATTTACACGTTTGGACCATGGTAATGTCCTGCCAGTCTTTGCTGCTGTTGCTGTGTGTAGGAGCATCGGCTGTGGAGGTTCAGCGCCCTCGCGGTGTTCCTTTATCAAGTATGTGTTTTAAAATGGGTTCAAGCTAAAAATGATGAACTCTTCACGCTGTAATGTTGGATCTGTGTATTTGCTGACTCATGGTACCTATGTTCAACCTAAACAGAAAGGCAATTTTATGAAGAGGGCAACCCATTTACTTGCCTCGATGGATCCCGCACTATTCCGTTTGACAGAGTTAATGATGACTACTGTGACTGCCAAGATGGATCGGATGAGCCAGGTTTGTCTATTGCAAGATGAAGATCACAGTACTATCATATATATTCATTTATCATTGCATACTAAACCACCACATATGTTTCTTATACAACTAGTAGGTTCAGTGTCATTATTTTGTCAGGTGATACAACAGCATGCAGCTTAATGTAAAATAGTCCAGAAAGTGTGTATGTGTGTGTGTGTGTGTGTGTGTGTGTGTACGTCTATAAAAGCTCAACTTAATTTTCAGGTACTGCGGCTTGTCCCAATGGCAGCTTCCACTGCACCAATGCAGGTTTTCGGCCAGTTTTCATTCCTTCCTCCCGCATCAATGATGGAGTCTGCGGTATGAATTTTAATCGGTACACAACTTCTTTTTTTTTCACTAATTATGTAACAAATTTTTATTTATTTTGTGTTTATTCCCTTATAGACTGCTGTGATACTACAGATGAGTACAACAGTGGTGCTTCCTGTCAAAACACCTGCAGGTAAGAATTTGTTTAGGCTATAAATTTAGACCTTCAGGTTTCCAAATATGCACATTTGTTTTTTTATGTATATTGTAAATTTTGTACTTTAGACTGCTAATATAATTAGCATTCATTCATATTTAATGAATGCTAAAGCTGTGCAAGCGAAATAACAATTCAGTTAAATCAACTTTCATCTGTTCCACAAGAAGACAGTGTATTAGTAAAGTACTTTATGAAATGTATATATAATTTTATGTGCGATTTGTTTTTTGCAGGGAGTTGGGGCGCAAAGAGAGAGAACTTCTGCAAAAAATTGCAGATATAGCAAAGGAGGGCTTTTTGATTAAAGAACAACTTATACATGAGGCCAAAAAAGGTCTAGAGGAAAAGAAGGTATGAATAATTAAATTGCTTTTGGGGTTTATTTGTGCAAAAAAAAAAAAAAAAATTGTCTGCAGCCGTCCAAAAAGTAAAACTCTTGTCTGGAAGCTGTTCTAACCAGTCAAACGTGGTTGTTGGTGAAACCCTTGTTTTAAATGTACAGGTAGATCCAAAAACATAGCAGGACTTTTACTTTGTGTCACCTGGATCATGAAAAACATTCTGTTATATCCACATTTTCGAGCAACGACGTCTTATACAGCCGGGCTGTTTGTACCACAAGGTTTTATAACATGCCTTTCATTGCTTGTTCTTTAAACTTTGTGTTGAACTTCATGTGAAGCTTTCAGGTATTGCACAGATTTGTGTTTTTCAATGTTTAAATTTTATTTCAATTCAACAGGCCAAAGTTTCAGATATCCAGAGCAATAAGAAGGATCTTGAAGCAAAAGTAGAGGCTTTGCGAACAGTTAAGGAGACTGCAGAGCAGCCAGAGAAAGAAGCCAAAGAGCGTCATCTAAAGGCCTGGGAAGGTGAAGTTACATTCAGAGCATATCACCATCTAATGGATATAAAGGGCATTGCAACACATTACAAACTTTATTTATACTACACTATTAGACATGATGCAATGAGTTGTTCATCCAATGCGTCTAACCATTAACTTAAACTGTGCAGCTACAAATTATTATGTTTAATCCGAATCAATTTAAAGTAACTTCTTTTTTTTGCTTTGATTTACTTTTGTCCCAGACCAAAAAGCTGTCCTTCGCAAGGAGAAAGACCAAGCTAAAATGGCTCAGGTGTTTCTTGAACTGGATGAGGATGCCGATGGCTTGTAAGTGTCGACCTTATGGGTTTACCAGACCCAGAAAGAAAATGATCATTTGTACTGATAATTGCTGTGATCATTACTGAGTATTTTACCTCTATTTGACTTGACTGGCTGCCTTGTTCAATCCAGAAAAGAAAGTATTTTCCCTGTAAGCAGAGAATAATTTATTATATGCTTTAGTGTCTCAGTGGAGGAGCTTTTGTCCCACACCGAGTTGGATTCAGATGGTTCATTCACAGAAGAAGAGGCTCAGGTAAAAATGATTTTTTTTCTGTAGTAGGGTGTTAAAAGTTGTTCCACATCACAAAGAAGTGAGCAAAATGTGAATATAGTATCTTTGTTTTCACAGGCACTATTGGGAGGAGTGGATAAAGTGGATACAGCAGCCTTTGAGTCTGTTTGGAATAATATAAAAGACAAATATGTTTCTGAGGTAAGAACTGAGAGAGATCTTGTAAAAAAGGGGAAAAAAATATCTTGTTTCCATAAATTTGTGGCTTTTTTGGCAGCAATCTAATGCAGACATTCCTGCACCAGTGGAAACTCAGGAGGGAGCGAGGGAAACCGTCTCTGACCATGAATCTGAACCATATCCTGATGATGACAATCCAGAGGAAGATGATGATGATGAGGATGATTATGGAGATGATGATGGAGATGAGGGAGATTATAAAGTAAGTTTTCAGTATGAAACTTATGTTTGCCTCAAGTTTTTTTTTTCCATTGAATCATGCTGATCTGTGCTTGTGTTTCAGCCCCCTCCCACAACTCAGTCTCAAGAAAAAAAGGGTGACGATGATGAGGGGACAATGCCACCCTATGACCACGAAACTCAGAACCTTATTGATGGTATGTACACGGTTATGTTTTAAGGCTTTTATACACAGAAGTAACAGGAAAAAATAAGCTGTGTTGATAGAGTAGCTGCTTTGTTTTGTCTGTTCAAGCAAAATAACAATTCAGTACAAAAGCAACTTTCAACTGATATGTTAGTATTTTTACTATAATCTGCGTTAATGCTGGATGCTGTGATGGAAAAACTGATATTTAAGTAGCTCTGGCATATCTGTAACACCAAACAAACAGTTTTGATTTTTCAAATGTTTGTCTTTTATGTCATAGCGCACAAATGTGGTCATTCAATCAACAAAGTGCATCTGTTAAAAATTTGTAGTAGATGTTCAGCTTATCTCCTGAGATGTGTTTCAATATTAAATTATAAGGATATACTGTGTGAGTCTTGTTACAAAATGTAATCTAACATATAAAATGGTGCATCCTCAAACATTAAATGATTTCTGTAGCCTTTTCGCCATCTCTTAAAAAGTTTCTACTGCATTCTGAATGGATACATCAACCCTCTGTTGTTTTAGCTTTAGCATCACTAGCTGCTAATGCTAGCGGAAGCAGCTATCACATTTTTTTCCCTACTTTGCTGCAATGAGGATTTTTCAGATGAGCTATTAGATTTGTTTTTAATACTTAAAATCTTCTTTAGCTGCTTTCAGAATATCCAGCAATGCTGTTTCATCTGCTGCTAAATACAATCATTATTAGTCAGGCAGTGACGGGGCCGAGCCTGGGTCCTGCTAGTAAGGTTTGTCTTCACCGTCCTGACCTGCTTTAGGATGCATAGTCTGTATAAAATTACCCCAAATTTGACCATATTGTCTGGGGTTTTTATGGGAAAAATGTACCTATCGGACTAATTTTCTTTTTTTTTTTAACTAAAAAAATCAAATTAGCCGATATGTTATTGGTCCGATAAATATTGTCCATCCTACAATTTATGCTTGCGTTAAGAGTACAAAGTGCATCTGTACAGAATAGGATGATTGTACATTATGCAAAAACAACATTCCTGAATATTGTTTCTTAGAGAAGGAATGCATGTACCTATGCAGTCTGTGTATATATGTGCATGTTATTTTGGTTGCTCTGAATGTCACCTGATTGGATGTGTGTGTGCTTTTAAAAAAGAAAAACAAAAGGAGCTTGTTTTGTTTGTTCCCGGTTCAAATATGAGAACCTCAGTTTGTCCCCTTGACATGGTCACATTGTGAAAAGAACAAATGAGAAGTCTACGTGTGTCACTTCCTATGTCCTCTTGTTGCCTTATTTCTCATGCAACTATTTGCTGTGATGAATAACTATTCATTTTTATTCACGTTACGTACCTCAGTATACAGGCATTCACTGATTCTCCAGATGTGCTTGCTGTACAGTTACTGCCATTTTGCTTGTTTTGACTGATTTTACTGTGTGGTAATTTAGTATTTTAACTATATGTCTGATAACTAGCTGCACAGAAAGCCAGGGATGAGTTTGATGAAGCGGAGAGAGCTCTACGGGAGGTGGAAGATCAGATCAGGTATGTTTTCTTACATGACTTGTACAGAATTAATGTTTGTGTCAGCAGAACAGTCAGCATGTAATGGCTAAAAGATCAATGGAAAAAAACACATTTCAACCTGGTGTTTATTTGCAGGAACCTCGAAAAGGAAATCTCCTTTGACTTTGGACCCAGTGCAGAATTTTCCTACCTCTACAGCCAGTGTTATGAGCTGACCACTGGCGAGTATGTTCGTATTCTGACTTTGAGAGAAAAAAAAGAATGTATTTGTTAAAAGTTGTCCCAACTGAAGAACTGAGCTTATCTTTTTCTCACAGGTACGTCTACAGGTTGTGCCCATTTAACAGAGTATCCCAGAAACCTAAATATGGTGGATCAGAAACTAATCTAGGGTAAGACGATATCTGCATTTTGTCCATTTAGGTTAGTTTTGTCACACAATTTCCCCTACTACATTTTTCTTTTCTTTTTTTGTATCTTAGAACATGGGGCAAATGGGCAGGGCCTGAGGATAACATCTATTCTGTGATGAAGTATGAACATGGAACAGGATGCTGGCAAGGCCCGAACAGATCAACCACTGTGAGTCTCCGTCACTCATTCAACATAGTTGTTACTTATTGGACAAAGCAGTGTAAATAATACATGCATGTGCTTGTGTTTACTTTTATATTGTAGGTTAAGTTAACATGTGGTAACGAAACTGTTGTGACATCTACCTCGGAGCCCAGTCGCTGTGAATACCTTATGGAGTTCACCACGCCTGCTGTCTGCCAAAAGCCCCAAATACGGCATGAAGAGCTCTAGATATTTATGATTTGTAAGTAAGAAAGGTTTGAGTTTTTTATGGTAATTTAAGATGCATCTTTCTATGTTTATGGTTCCTTTCAGATCTGAAATATTCTAGATAACCATTTAGATTTAAATGTGTATGAGCATCAATATATGGAACGTGCTTTATTGATCACTGCTGGTGCATTTTGAAGCACATTTAACATCTGTCAAAGCTTTGCAGACATTTTGCTTGGAAGAAAATCTACTGTGTTGTTTAAACTTAGCTAAATTACATTTACCAGCCAGTTATATTGATAAGAGATCGGCGAGTATAAAAGCTCCGCCTCCTGACCAATCGGATCTCATGAAAAATGACCTGTGAGTGCTGCTCGGTCTATCATCTATCGGTCTGATTCCACACACTTCTCTACACCCTCTATCCCTTGTTGTTTGACAGTGCCAACATTTCTGCAGGAGAATAAGCCTGAGAGGGAGGACCTCCCTCCTGTCTTTTTGGTGGCACTTTTTTTTTGTGTGTTTTCTTTCTTTCCTGTGAGCTGCGAACCGTATCGGGTGAATTATCTTTTCATCCATAAACACATACTGTACTAAAGCCTTGTTAATAATGTTGATCATTCTTGTTTACATGACTGGTACAGAACAACTGAGTTCTGAAAGGCACAACTATGCGTGAAATGTGGAGGAATTGATATTCCAACACACAACATGCTCACATCGAAGTGAATCCTTTCAAACAACTGGGAAATATGATGTAAATAAAGCATCCCCAGTAATGTTTGTGCTCTGAATGCTGTCAGTGTGTATTGTCCTATAAATTAATATTGGATAATCTGATAAAGTTGTGCATTAATGGAGTCTGCCTGCATCCGTCTTTGGCTTTTGCTGCAGCAACTGTGTCGCTTTTAGCCTAGATTATATTTTTTTGAAGAATAAGTCTCCTTCATTATAAAACGCTCTGCTCTGCTTTGTCTTGGGTTTGTCCATGTTTGCGATTGGTCAGAACCTTTAAACACCACCCCTTGTTATGTGAACACACTAATATTAATTGGAAAACTCTGGGTTAACTTGCCGAGTTGATGACCAGCTTTGTAGTAGATCCTTAATGTCCGAGTCGACCCAAGTAGTAAAGAGAAATGTGGGGCATGTTACTCTTTGTAGTCCAGGACAAATGAAATCACTTTGCTGACAAACCGAGAGGAAAAAGAACCTGAGAGGGGGTGCAGAAATTTTAAAAGCTACAGAAAACAGCTGATTGCATTGAATTTCTCAAAGTATTGTTAAAATAAGGTAATGAGTGATGCAAATTATATATTTTTTTTATCATTTGCTTTTTTTATACAAGTATTTCTGTTGAACCAGAATTAGAAAACAATGTTGTGATCTTTACTAATTTTTTTAACTGTAAGACTTATTTATTTGTACAATTAAACAATGAAAGTATTCCAGGTCATCACACAAATAGTTTAAACAATTTTGCTTTGTTTTGCAGGTTCTTTCCAAGGGACCAGAGTAAATGCAGAATCATGAACTGCTCATGTTGGCAGCATCACCTTGATGTCCCCTACCATTTGATGAAAAATGAAATAGAAATTCCAGTAGATAGTTAAAGTATGATCAACATATCTGTTTCCCATCCATTGTGTTGATTTTGGTGTTTTTATGTCAGATGTATCATTCCATTGTTTTTGAATAAAGTTCATTTTAACAGATTTAAACTCGTCTCCATTTGTAGATGGATATATGATGCATGTAATAATGCTGCATGTAGATGAAGCACTTTGCTAATTCAGTAAATGGATACAAAGCAAGAACCTGCTTTTAGGAAGACTTAAGGTTTGGACACTCCTACTACAGTAAATAAATGTAATGGGAGGTGTGTGTTATACTGGCAGTGTATAATGTATGAAATGTGCTGGTATAACAGGAATTC
>JBAMIG010000022.1:13669884-13683258 GCA_037177335.1 Kiunga ballochi
TTCTCCTGTCTCACAGAGTGACTCGACCCTTTTTTTTTTCCTTTCCAGTGCTGGATGGGCCCTCAGCCTCCGAGGCATCATGTTTTTGTCTTGCAAGCTCGTCTCCAGCATCCTTTTGCAGCACCAGGCAAAGAAAACCCGTCTCCCCCCCCTCCCTCTCCCTCCCTCCCTCTCCCTCCCGCGTAACGCAGCGCCTCATTGCATTTCTCCGTCTCCATCACTATAATCCTGCGGAATTTCAAGGCGAAAGCTTGACTTTCGATGATTAAAGAAGCGCATGTAAGCTGCGACATTTAGATGCTCTTATAGCGACCGTAATGTTCAAATGTGAAGTTTACACTGTCTAAAATGGCAGGATAATGACTTTATTTAATGCAGAGCATGCCTGCAAGCCGGCATAGCGCTTCCCACAGTATCATACAGCTAACTGGCTATATGGATCGTTGATCTCATCATAATAATATGGCTTAGCATAACATAGAAAACTAACCCCAATACTCTTCTATGTTTTGGCACGTGAGCTCAATGGAGAGCACTGTTTAAAATGAAATCGCTTCAAATGACAGCTTACGAAAAGGAAAGGAGCTTAATTAATCTGTTTGAATGTGCCTGCGTTGTACATACAAAACAAATCCAACACGGAAACACTGAGTCTCACAGTAAGCATGCGTCTACAACAACCCCTCATGAATATAAGAGAAATAGAGTCATACATACAGTAACCATTCTTGACGTACAATGAAAGAAATCTAGGTCCTTGTTCCACTGGTCTTGAAGCTGAAGGATGAGTCTCTGTAATCTTAGGCCTTTTTTATATTATATGACCTTTATGTTATGTTGAGAGTCAAAATTAAAAGAAAAAAAAGAAAAAAGGAAAAAAAATACAATCTTCTCCAAGGGATCTCAGCCCTTTGAGATTGTAGGTGTCCTCTACTGGATGAAAATAAGGAGAAAGGAGGTTTCTACCGGATGATGAGGAGGGAGAGCGTTCTCTCCAAGTGGCATGGGCGATGTTTCAGAAAAAAAAAGAGAAGCACTGATCCTCAGCAGGGTGTGTCCAGGGGAGGGTGTTCTGGTTTTGCTGTTTTTTGTGTGTAATTCCTTGCTCCTCTTGCAGCCTCCTTCTGTGCCTCTGCTGCAATGTTCTTCTTTTATGCATCCTCCTGGCTGGCAGAGCGCGCTGCTGATTGGCTAATTGTGCAGGGAGGGTACTACATGGCAGCCATTGCAATGCGCTCCTCTCCCATTATCCCCTTCAGGAGAGATCACCAAGAGTCCTCCCCCTCTTCCATCCCTGCCCTTCCATCTCTCCACTCCCTCCTTCTCACTGCCCTTCCTTTCTTCCTGCCCCCTCTTCACACACACGCAGAGCAGAGTGAATAGGGCTCCACCTGCATTTTCAGAACAGATGGGAGCAGCAAAAGACAGCAGACTTGCTTTTCTCATTCCCTATGTTTTGCACTCACTTCTTCCTTTCCTCAACCCTTTCAGTTCTCTCTTATTCTTCGTTATTGTTTTTCTGGAACTGTTGCAGGCAACTCCACTCTATAGGTTTTTGTCTGTGCAAATGAAAGCAAAGTGTTGGATTCTCTGAGCCCCACATCCTGATCACACGAGTAAACCAATGGAAAGAGAAAGACAGAAAAATGCAATTATTGGTTGTGATGTCTGGAAAGAAACAATGGGAAAAACCCATAGCACAACAAATGAGCGGCTGATATCCGGACCTCTATGCCAGGCAGATGGTTAGTCACAGGGTCAGGTGCAGATATGTGAATACCAAATCAGATACCCCCCCCCCATTAATCTATCATGAGAAAAAAAAAAACAAGTACAGTTCTTCTAATCAAGCTGTACCAAATTACACAATTTCTTTGATTGTGCACAAAACATGCCCAACGGTGAATTTGTTCTTACTTTTCTGTCATAATATCCCCTTCCTGAAGAGTTCCCACCCCTCTTTGCCCTGCTCCTGCTGTTTCCTCCCGTGTCCCTAGCTGTGTGGTGAGTGCTCACTGAGACATGCTGTTTGGGTTCATCTATAATGTATCCCCTGCCTCGGGACATAGTGTGTGACAAATGACCTATTTTTGTGCAGACCCCCATAGGGCCTTGACCTGGGGGGGTGCGTGCAAGTGTGCATAAATCAGAGCGTGTTTGTTTATTTGTGTATGTCTTGGGTTCCAGTTAATTTGAGGCAGTGAGACAGTGAAAGGACTGTACTTTCTTGTAAACTTGATGCACTCTATGTATTTTGTACCTCGATGGGGAGGGAAGGTCGCGTGGTGATGCGGTCACTTCTTCTGGTTTATTCTCCTTAGCTGACCTTGAGGAATCCTCAGATGTTTGTCTGTGAAGAATGATGGTGGGTTGGGTGGAAATTATTTGCATTATTGACACTGGTCACTTTCCCTTAATGGATCGGTAGACGCATGTTGTTACATGCTCACATGTGGAGCAGAAAAAACCAAGAACTCCTTACTGCTTCACTTCATTCCTACAAATGTCTCTTGCATATCCCCTTTCGTTTCTGTCATTGTCCTGCAGCCCTCTTCCAGTCAGCTTCTGAACATAGGCTTTGTCTGATATTTTACATAATTGCCTTACATAAGTAGTAAGCTTGGCTCAGAGCTTGGGTGATATTAGTGGAGATGAATATTGCATGAGGAAAGCACTCGTTAAGCGTTAATAAGAGGATAGAGATGGAGCCCCACTGTCAGTCTGTCTTAACCCCGCCCCCACCGTTGTGACAAGCAGTGACTCAACTCTGCCTGGATGCGTTGGAGCCCTTGAGTCAGTTTGCTAGTGAGGGAGGACAAGTGTGTGTCCATGTGTGCAAATGCACACTTGGATGTGTGTGTCTCTTCCGGCAGGCATGGTTGTCTGAGAGGAGATGTCGAGATTCACTCATTAGGTGCTTGTGTTTTTTCCCTCTTTGTTTGTTGAATAAAAAGCGGCTCTTATGACACAAAAGCAACCAGGTCTGTCAACTGACTGCAGCCCCACTACAGTTCACACTTAATGCCAATAAATGGGCTTAATTGCGGCCCCTCATTACAGCCCTGGATAGTAGCGAGGCAGCTGAATCTTCCCTGTGGGTAAGAGGGCATTTGAAGCGCCTTTTGTATGTTACTGAATCATAGGATCAAGCATTAGGTTTGCCTAAAAAAGCTTTTTGTTATTCTACTGATTATTTTCCTATATTTAAGGGTCCCTCAACTACTGGTGATTAGGAGTCTTGTAGCAGTGGCCACTTTTCTTTTAGCATGTAGTGGAATCCACCTTGGTGCCAGAGAAATGAATGAAACTAGTAAGCTGCCTTAGAAGATCATCGGTACACAAAAGGACCACTGTCATATGTGCATTTATCTTAAAATTTGAAACAAAATGAGTGAGAAATATTATAAAAATAAACAGCATTTTTGACCAAATGTTTAAATTTATGCAACAGTATCAGAAAATCATTAACATAGCATGCATGAATGTCAAATTCCATATTTGTGACATGTGACATCAGCGTTGCTTACTCTGTTGCTCGTCAATATTATTCTTGCAATATTACGTCAAAAAGAGTGCCTGTTGCCATTGCCCCGAGGTAGGAAAGAGGCCTTGTGTGTGTGCGAGATGGAGAAAGGGAGAGAGACGGGGAGAGTGACATTATGACAGTGTATCAGGGGGATGGGAGGAAAATGATTCAGCCTCAGGTCTGGTTAATTCAGTGGTCTCTCTACCAGGCTTGGATCTTGGCAGTTCAGGCTATTGTGGCAGCAGCAGTGAAGCAGTCACTGCTTTCAGGAAGGATTCCAAAAATAAATTAGCCTCTTTTTAAAAGGACATTTGTTGATAGTGGCAACTGGCCTAATTCAACCCTTTATGTATTATTTGGCAATTTTTGTGTGGTCTCTCTCATGGGTTCAGTCGCACTTTTTCTGTCTTTCTGCTCTCTTTCTCTACATCCTTCTCTCCCTCTGTCTGTCTGGATGTGTTGTCTCTGGGCTATTATTAGAGTAGACAGGCTGGTGGGAGGAAGTCTCTGAAGTAGACGCTCTTGTCATTTTTTTTTTATTTATGTATGATATTCTGCTTTCTTTGTGCCTCTTTAATTCTCTGTATATTGTAGGTGTTTGTATTTATTTACTACAGAGCAGTATATTCGTTAAACCTCTTTATCCAATACATGTTTCACCAACATATTTTAATTAAAAAGACAAAATAAATTTCTGGTGCACGTGTTACTCACAAGATTATATTTGTCACAGGTATGTTCTGTATTTATGAACCCTAAAGTTGTCTTGAGCTTGGGTTAAGCAGGACAAGCCCTTTTTCTGAGCCTGTGTTTTACTTTAAACCCTTTTAAAATATGAAGCCGTGGGTATTAATCTTTCATCTTGCCCTGTCTGAGTTGGTACCAAGGGAGATCCTAAACATACAATGCTCTTAGACATTCTCTGTTTTTTTCCTCCTGCTCTCTCTTTGTTTGACACACATGTAGAAGAAAAAAATCATACCTGCAATGGACATAAAACAAAAAAGGGAAGAGTAAATATGTGTTTTCTGTTAGTGAGGCTTCAGTTAATGAACTATAAATAACATTAAATCTTTTAAAGTTTTATTGAATTTTTTGAGAATGAAACATTGGGGTTAATAATTCAGGCAGGCTGCTGTTGTATTGTTTCCTAGAAAAGCGTAGTGGTTTGGAAAGGGCAGTTGGTTCCTTTCCCTTCTCTTGTCCACTTTCCTTTTCTCCTCTCCTCTTCTCTTTCAGTCTCTTGCTGCTACTCCCTGTAGTCCAGCTTTCTATCCTCATAGCCCTTCGCTTTGGCAGTAATGGGAGACTTGAAATCAATAGCACATTAGTCTGGCCGGAAACTCTTGTGAAATTAAATATGAATGACTGAGATTGCAGCTGTACCTGCTGCTGTGCGAGAAACATCATGGTTCTTTGGGATGTGAGATGTTTTTCCCCCCATTTTTTCCTTGAGTAAACACCCTGGGTATCCTGTGCTAGCTTACCAGACTACTGGGCAACTTAGTTTTGCTGGCAATCACTGAGCAGCGCTGTGGACGTTACAAGGCATTTTTTAGCTTGTTGTTTTTCGCCCCCTACACCAGTCTGATAATGTAATTTGATGAAGCAAATGGAATCATGGATGTCACAAAGCCGCAACAGCTGAGGAGGCAGGAAGAATCAACCAGCCACACCCATCCTCTGAGCACAACACCAGAACCATTTGAATATGAAAGAAAACTTTGATTATAAACAGATTGCATCAGACTTTTTCATTTTTCTCCACAAAAAAAACAAGCTTTTGCCACCAAGCCTTCTGATTTGCCCTTCTGTACTTCCATTCTGAAAATCCACACTCACAGGTATTTTATGGCTTAGTTCTCCATTACCTGGTTTTATTAAATCGATTTCTTCAGAATGTAAAGTGTAACAATTTCTTTTGCAATGCTGTTTGGCCGACAAGCATCACTTGCATGGTAGCTGGAGAGTCCTGGCTGGTAGGAAGAAGGTAATATGAGACAGAAAGCTTCTGGGAATTATTAAAGCTTTGGACACTAAGCCATTACACATTGATGATATAGAAATAAATTTGTGAGGCATATTTTACTTCATCAGAAATGAAACGGTTTGTGACAGATGGAGTGATATTGTTCCCCTGTACAGCCCATAAGTAAAACCCCTCCTGCTTTGCTTTCCCTCCCTGACAGATGTAGGGGGAGGACCACAGTGCACTCTTCTTTCTTTCAATTGATTTGGGTGCTTGAACCCTTAGGGACTGGAGGATGATGGTGGGATGTTTGAAGGGGGGTTAAGGTAATGTGATGGGGGTTTAGTCATTTCCTGCAGTGCAATACTTATTTTATAAAAAGACCCATGCAAGGACTATAAGCAACTTGTAAACTTATATTCAAACATGAGAATGTACTTATAGCACTGTTCTGTCATGCACTGACAAGAGAGGAGCTATTTCCAGCAATCTTGGCTGATGTGTGACAGTAGAGGATCTGTGCATAAAATATAGGTGGAAAAAATGGTAGCTGCTCATACAATCCAAGAAACTATATTCAACTGTTTTCCTGCAGTATATTAACCTGTTCAAACATATTCCCTTTGTCTGATGTCGTGTTTGGTTGCTGAGATGTTGATTTGTGTATTTTGGAACAAGTAAGCCCAAACTAAGTGAGTCAGCAATGATTACCTTTAACTTCCTTCAACCCTACTGTTGGATCATCATTAGGAGACTTAACAGCTGTCTTGTAGCAGATGTGTCCTGTTGCTACAGTACACTCTCTGTCCCTGGAGGGGAAAGGTCAAAACAGGGGTGGAGGTTGAAGCACAGAGTCTCTTAAAGACGGCTGCATGTAGATGTTATGAGAGAAATAAAGAAATGTGCATCTGCCTGGCCTTTGCATGGGATAAAAAATTGCATTATTAAGAAAAAAAATCAGTGTTGTAATTTATTCAACCTAGTTTAAAAGCCGCTGAGCTAGCAAGAGATAAAATGAACATGCAGTTATTTTGAATTTTTTTCTTCATGTGTGCATTTAAAAAAATATTTAACCACTTAAAGGAGAGATCGTGAACATTTAGCCTTTATTTTAAAGTTATGGCCATGGATGCAGAGTCTAGTTTGAAGGGGAAAAAAGTGTTTAATGATTTTAATAAGACTCCCTGGTGGGGTGGGTTAGTGCCCTGGCCATGGGCGCGTGGCGACGGAGCAGGTGGAACACGAGCAGCTGAGTTGTGGGCTCCAATGGGAGAAGGAGGGGCCTCCATTTTGGAGTACTCTTGGGGTTGAGAGAAACCCTGAAAAAAGGCAACCCCATCTGGAACTGAGGTGGGGGCTCTGGTGTGAAAGAGATCTAGTGGGTGGTGTCTGACACTCTCTCTTTTGTTCTTTGGCAACACGGCAGTGACGGTGGTGGTGGGGGAAGGGGTGGGGGATGATTTCTCACTGCCATGGGGGCTGGGAATTCAAACAGTAGTGCCGATCTAGGATTTGAAAGCCTTCGATGAACAGAAAGGCAAGAAAGCAAGCATGGAAGGTGTGGACAGCGCGATAAAGCATTTCAATCCTCTTTAAATCAAAACAAGGACATAACAGTGTGACTCAAAAGCAAAATACATCTACTTAGGGAATCCTACTGACATTATAGCAATAAATGTGAAAAATATATATTCTTAAGGGTAATTCAAGTATTTAATTAGGATGCTGTGTGTACATGTGCAAACTAGGAAAACAGTACTACATGAGTATTTAAATTAAAAAAACTACAGAAGCACAGCTGTTTAATCAATTATAATTTGATAAATGTACACAGAATAAAAAGACAGATGAGTTTTGGCATTATGGTGGAAACGTGCCCATATGGGGGAGAGATGGAGAATGTGGGGTTCATTTATTTTCATTAGCAATGTCTATAGACCAGACTCATGACTGCTGTGAGCCCTGATGCAACTCTAAGTGCTGTTTCATACATAAACATATAGCCCAGAAACGTCTGCCCTTGCTCAGCTACAGCCAAGCCTCTGTCATGCAAGGCTAATTCCCCCCCCCAAGCCTTTTCTCTCCATTTTTTTTTTTTTTTTTTTTTGCATCTCACCCATACAATTTATGCCATTCATCAGCCATTTTACAGAGTACAACCGAGTACCTGCAGCAGCTCTCCAGGGTGCTGAATAAGATGACTGTGGGGTAGTAGGAGAAAGAGGGGGTTGTTGGGCTGGGTTGCAGCAGTGTGAGTGCTAAATAATATCCTTACTGGAGCAATGGCAAAATGGAGTGATGCTTTGTAAGAAAGGGATATAGACCTAATTGTGTCCATCATTCATTAAAAGATTAATTAACTGACAGTGATCATAGAGAAAGGGGCATTGGTATTTAGGGCTATGTGCATTCTAACTGTTTTTACAAATATCAATGCATTGATATATATCTGATAGCAATTTCGGTCTGTGTAGTTAACAGATAGTATATAAGGTTGTTTACTTGTTTTTATAGCCTATATATATATGGAACTTGTGGTTCTTGGAGAGGTCAAATTTCAGGAGTGAATCTTAAACAATCCCTGAAGAAGAAAGCCTTTCTTTTCATAATCATGGTAAACAGCGCCATCTGCTGGCGTGGTTCCATCATGCAACGCTCCGTTGTCTTATTGACCTAATGAAAATAATATATATACTGCCTCCTTTTTATTACAAGCTCAAACCTTTCCTACTAACATAACGAGGACTTCGCAGAAAATTTGTGTAAGAAGAAGAAAAAACATCAATTTTTAAAATCTTCATTTGATTTAATAACTGATTATACTGAGAAGTAGCTATGAAAGACGTTTTCTGAAAGACAAATTTAACTTCAGGGGAATAAAACACCTTTTGTTCGCTTCCTTAATTTTAAACAGAACTGAAACCCTAAACGGGGGTGGATATGAGCTTTCCGTAAACCGGTCAGGTGAGATTTTGTGCTGAGCAGATGGTGGACAAATTGGTCAAACTAGCGCATGAATGTGACCGGAAGCCCTGATGTGATGGCGTTGAAAGCGATTATTTCCAAAGCATTAGTAGGTAAAGAAAACACACATTTCCATTCAAAGTACGTCACGTATAATAAAAAAATATAGTATTGATTACTTTACACAAACCACATTTTTATGTGTTGCATCGATTGTTGTAAATAGTTAATTATATGGAAGATTATTGCTTTTATATTGAAATTCTCCCGGAAAAGGCGTTGTTACTCCGTTAGCTTGACTGCCATGCCCGGTTCAGCTCCCGACCGCTAGGAGGAACAGGGAGGGATCCTTTACTGGTCCTTGTGTGGAGAAGGAAGCGGTCTGCATCCCAACAAGAAGAGACAGACAGAAACCACGACAGGATAATACTTTGAGTTTGAACTCGAAGACTTTCCTTTCATGGAAGGAAGAAATGACATCGACAGCGAGCGATAGGAGAGCATTTGCTCATAAAATCAACCGGTGAGACAGAAACAAAAGTTATTGTTTAACATGTACAGTCCCACAGCTTGCAATGCGCGAGAGCGACCTGCTAGACCGTATGCACATATAGCAAGTATGCTAGGACTTGAAAGGTATATTAAGATAGTAACCCGATATTGCAAAAACGAGTGTGTTTTACTGCAGTGTAAAGAATGAAAATGTGTTCCTACAACTGGTCTCTGAGAGTTGTTTGACTAAGAAAACCTTTCTCTATAACCACTTGCTGTGCAGAGGGTTACTTTAGTAATGCACTTTGTTATTAGGGTGCACTACAACCCGAACTCAACGCGTTTGAGACTAGTAATCTATTTTAAAATACAAAATGTTATATTGACTGGATGTTTAATGTTACACATTTCAGACTAAATGGCATTTAGAATATAACAGTTAATTAGTTAATATTGTATCCATTAACTCAGTCTGGGAACTATACCATTATGGTATACAGTACTTATAGTACTTGCAAAAGAAATTAAGCCTGGTTTGACCAGTCCTTATTATGTCAAAGTTTCTGTTTTTTATGTAAAAAGTTGTCACACCCGTATAGTTTTTTTTCTATTAATGGAAACACAAGTAACTTCTCTATTTATGACAACAATCTAGTCAGATTTTTACCAGTGATCTGCAAATGATTGGTTCCCATCCTGTTAAACAATTCTGTTTCAATGAAAACAATCCTGGATACTGATGTAATAAACCTTAGCCTGATTTGTCTCACACATAACACATATTAGTGGGATATAAACCAAATCTGCTGCAGTCCACAGATTCTGCCTTCACTGCATTTAAGGACCATTGTTTTCTGCCGGATGCAGGAAAGGGTGGGAAAGGCTGTTCTGGATGTTGCCTTTGCAGTCTTTAATTCCCCCCCTTTCCTGTTAAGTTGAACTATACAGAAATGCAGTTTGTATTTTAAATAATATTTGCTACTTTATAAAGTAACCTGAAAAATAAAATCCAGTTTATAGCTCATTTCATTAGAAAAACATGAGTAAATCTAATAACTCTTCCTCTGTAGCAGCATCTCTTATTAAATGGAGACTTGAGAACATAGTCAGGATGGATATGTTTAAACTTTTGCAGCTGTTTTATATGCGAGAAACAGTTTGGGGAACTAAAGGAGCAGCTGTTTGGTGTCTCAGTGAGAGGACTTTTTTCTTCTTGCTTTGTCTTTAAGCCTAACATTTGCTGTTAGTTTGTAACGGTCAGGGACAGAGATTTGGCTCTCTTCCTGCTTTGGCGAGTTGGATCACAAACCTTTCTGTAATATCAGTTTCCAATCCAGAGCAGCTGCTGCCTTTCAGCATCCTTACATGTAGGGAGGATGGAATCTGTGTGAGGAAAAGGCTTTATAGATCATACGGATATCTCTGAAACTTATAAGCTGAACCATGAAAATGTAGATAAATGTGTAAATTCACCTAAAAATATCAGCTAAATCTGTGAGCGAAGCTTAAAAAGTGTTTTCATTTGGCATTGTAATATCAGATAAATTTATTCACACAAATATGTTGATTTAGATGTTTATTATCACAGGTTTTCCCGCTCCAATATCCTATAGTTACATTTTGAGTGACATTTCATTTTAGAACGGTTGCTGCAGAGGTCAGAAAACAAGTGTCCAGAGACTATGGATCACCTCAGCTGTCCAAGAAACGAGGAGGCGCCCACCACCCTGTGAGTCACGCTGTATTTATTATGGGAAGTTGCACGTCTGCAGGTTTGAAGGTCCAATAAAGCAAGGGCTAAAAGTGGTCTTTGTGAAGTAGCAAGCCAGATGTGTAGAAAGGTGGTTGTGGAACGTATTGTTGTGTCTGCTCTTTGTCACATGTTTGTTACGTCATGTTTTTGCAGCCAGATAAGCTTTTATTGTGGATGCTCACTGAAAAAACTGAAAGAGAGAAATATATACAATTTGTTTTACTTTTTTCATTTAGCTATATTGATGAACTCATTAAAAACCACAAGAAAAAATAATAATAGTAATATTTTTGTCTATTTACAAAAATAAATGTAGAATAAAATGATAGAAAAAAAGCTTCCTTGTGTTATAAATCTGTACTGGTCCACTTTAATGGTAGTGTGTCTCCTATACTGTACTATGTAAATCTTTCTGCTGCTGATGATCAGATTGCACTCCACTGAGATGTTCATGTCATAGTAATGGCTACATAACGGTCTAATGCCGACTGACAGTTGCCCCTGACGGAGGTGGTTGAGCCCGTGGATTTCGAGGAGTATGTGAGCAGTCATGCTCCTGGGGTGGAGCCCGGCCCCCTCAGACAGCTCATGGAGTTCCCTCAAGATGATCTGGAGCTCCTCCCGCTGGAAAAAGAATGCACTACACTGGAGCCCCCTCTGCCTGAGGAGGAGGAGTAAGTTCAGCCGGCTTTTATAATTTCACCCAAAATCCGTCTGGTTGTTTTTTTTTTACCACACACACAGAGCATTAAATTCACTGCAATGGAGGACAAATACCACTGGAGAGGGGAATAAAGCCCTCCTCTTTGACGCTAAACTCGCATAAATAATGAAAACATGCTTCGTTCAATTATTAAAAAGGTTTTTTTTTTATGTAGCTCTCTAGATCCCAGAGTAAGAGATGCATTGGCAGTCTACACAGATGAATGGCTTGTCATTCAAAGAAAGTAAGTGATTGCAAAGGGGTTGCCAAGTGAATTAACCCAAGAATATATCTTTAGTTAACTCTTAATGATGTGTAACCCTTTTCCCAATTCATCTTTCACATAATTGACATGTGCACGGTTATTCTGACAACTCTATTTCCTGTAGATACCAGACCTACAGCACTATGTACACCCCCCACAACTCTGTGCGGCAGAGGGAGAGGCAGCGTGGGCTGGTCAAACAGACATTTGAACTGGACGAGGCTGCTGCTGCTGAGCGCCAGGAGGACCAGGTTGCTAATAGTGATGTTCAGAAGACTTTCTACTTTAAACACTTAGTGGTCAGTCAGTCAGTTAGTTCAGGCTTATTAAGGAAGCGTAAATGTGCTTGGAGAGAACGTCTAAAAGCAGCCACTCCTCTTAAACTTTCATTATTTCATGCCTGGACAAAAAGATGGTGGTGATGAACAGCCATAATGATGGGAAGAGCAATACGATTTGTTTGTCAGCGTCCTTAATGGATGAGTGGATCTATCGTATCCATTACTCATTCTCCAGATGAATCATATTAAACCGATAACCTTAAAGGATATTAGGCCTTTATTCTCCTTACAATACATCCCATCAGTGCATGTGGAAAGAAAAAGCACATGATCTCACTCCTACATCTTATTTGATTCAGGATGACGCAAAGCGGCGGTCAGTAAGCCTTGATGAGACTCCTCGGGGCAGCTGGGCCTCTAGCATCTTTGACCTGAAGAACTCTTCCCCAGATGCTCTGTTTCCGTCTGTGCTGGAAAGAACAGCTGCAGAGGACATGGATCGTCAAAATACCGAGGCACGCTCACAGGGGCGCCACGGTGACCTACTTGGCTTGTACCCTCCTCCTGATGAGGTTTGTCTTAAACTAGCTTGTGTTTTTAGCCAAAAAAAACCTGCCTTAATCCACATTTAAGTGTTTTGTATCATTCAGCAGCATCAGTTTATAATAGATTACTAATCACCTCTCAAAAGCCAGTATAAACTTGAAAACTACAAATCCTGCAGCTGCAGGATTTTTATGCTCATCTGTTACTATGGGAGTTGTAATGAAAACCACAAACATCCCATACTGATGCCACTCTGAGTACTGGGAGAAGAGTAAATGCACTGACTAACAGATAAGACGATAAGATAAGATATATGTTTAATTTCTAGATTGAACATAATGATAACTGAAGCCTTTGGGAGGCAAAATATCTACCCAAAAGCATTTCCACAGCTGACTGCACAGGATTAAATGCATTGATGTTTAAACTGGCGAAGACCAGCAGAAGAGTGGCAGAAATGTTTGAGCACGTAGCTGAAATTTGCTCAGCTGAGGGTAACATCACTGAATGTTCCCATAAAGTTAATTATGTCTGCTGTACTGGTTCTATAGCGTTTCTTTTCCCTGTGTGCCCTTTCTCTCCCACTCCATCTCACTGCCGCGTCGTGTCTGCGCACACATTGCCGTTTCATTACCAGTATATCACCATGACATCTATGTAAATGTTATCCCGCTGTGTGGCGTTGTGTTCAATGGCAGGATGAAGCGGTAGAAAGATGCTCTGTGCCAGAAGTCCCCAAGGAACATTGTGGTCAGAGGATCATGGTCAAGTGTCTGTCTCTGAAGTGAGGATTATGTTTATTATACTAGCTGACATTTCTGATACTTTCTTCTATATTAATAATATAATTTATAATTGCATTGTTTTAGTATCCA
>JBAMIG010000022.1:13692420-13710312 GCA_037177335.1 Kiunga ballochi
TTCTAAAAACTAATAATGAATAAAAGTTAAATGAACAAAAATTATTGGTGGGTTTATGAGGCATTGTTTTAAAATTTTATTAGGTAGGAAAATGATGTATAAAACAAACAAAAGAAACATTTACGGACTAATTAAATCAGTTTGCTGATGAGCAGTGGGAAAAATAACCTGACAGAATAAACAACAGATTTCCTCAAAGGATTATTCAACAAGCAACTAGTCTATGAATGATGCAACGTATATCAGTTACCAACTTATTTTTTAAATATTTATGTTGAATCAAAATGAAAAACAATGTCATAATTTTAACACAATTTTCTATTTATTTCTGACTAATTTAATTTGAACTTATTTCAATGTTTTAGCTGTTTTTTTCTTTTTAATGAGACAGTGTAAATACATATAAAGAATATATGAAGTATATATAAAGTAATCAGTAATCACATTAATTCAAATAACTCATCTAGCTTCTGAAAATGTTTCCAGATGTCATTTAAATCTGCTGTCTTTGTTTATATCTAGTTGCTGCACGAGGAGCTGGGATTGCAGTGGGTAGTCAGTACCAGCACTGTGAGGGAAGCAACGCTGCAGCAGGCCTGGTTTTTCTTCCAGCTAATGGTTGGTATTTTTACTAAATATTTTAATAAATTATTTTATTCTCTCAAATGCAAATATTTAAAGAAAACGTAGCAAATTCAGCTAGTTATACCAGGTGCATTTTTTATTCTCACACCTCCAGACAAAGAGCATGGCTCATCACTTATTCCTGACATCAAAACTGGACGTTCCAAGGCGTCAACGTTTCCCAGACCGATTTGTTGATGACATAAATGCACTTGTATGTGCCATCAGTGCAGACATTGTCATCCGATACCACAAGGTAGAGATCAATTTAGGCTACGCAAGTAGTTTAACTTAGTTTCTGACAAATGGAAAAGTATTTTTTATTAAATGTGTTTTCAGTACAGTAAAGAAAAAGTGATGCCAATTATTTCTTGTCAAATAGGGATTCATTTTATTGGGTTGCAAATCAACATTTTCAATTGACTTAGCCATATGTTGCAGTTATGTCTGTTTCCCAGTGTCTTTCTTGTAATAATTAATGTCTTTTTGACATCATCATCATTGTCATCCTCTTTTTTTTTTACCATGGAAATCCCTTTTGTATCTTTCTCAGGATGTGGAGCTTGTGGAGAGGTTAAACAGCAGTCTGGCCTTCTTCCTTAATGACCTACTGTCTCTCATGGATCGGGGCTTTGTCTTCAGCCTCATTCGCTCCTACTACAAACAGGTGCACATTCACCCCCTCCACCCACACACATCTTATTTTTTTACCCATTTTAACTCTCCATTAATCCCATTCCACTTTTGTTCCACAACCCTGTGTGTTGAACAGATAATAAACAAGCTCCACACATCCCAAAATCCCAGCTCTCTTAATGCCCTGAGGATGGACTTCATTCGTATTGTCTGCAGCCATGAACATTATGTCGTCCTCAACCTGCCCTGCTCAACTCTGAGCCCTCCAGCCTCCCCCTCGCCTTCCACTTCCTCCACCACTTCTCAGGTACTGGAGCAAACTGGAAACGTCTGTTAAAAATGTGTGCTCCCAAAATGAATTTAGGTTGTATAAATTTGATTTGTATTTCTTCTCCAGAGTTCAGCCTTTTCCAGCATGGTGCAGGACCAGGGTGTAGCCACAATGTTTGAGCTCTCCGTCCCTTTTCGCCAGCAGCACTTCCTGTCTGGACTGCTGCTTACTGAACTCTCTCTCATACTTGATCCTGATGGTGAAGGGTGTGTTCTTTTCCTTGGTATTTTGTTTTAAGGATCTAATCCCTAAAATGAAACCAATTAGATGCTTTTGTGAGAATATATTGAATTTACACAATGACAGCAAGATGTTTTTTATGTACAGGGTTTTCTTCCTTCATAAAAAAGCCATTAGTGCTGTACACTCCCTGCTGTGCAGCCATGATGCAGACCCTCGTTACAGAGACCCTCAGGTCAGAGCCCACATTGCTCAGCTCTACCTGCCTCTCATCCCCATCGTCATGGAAACTTTGCATCAACTCTACGACTTCTGTGGTCAGCAGGATATGATTTTCTACTCAGATATAGATTTTTTGTTTCTATAATTATTCCCTCTTTCTTAGCAGGAATAAAAAAATACCTAAAGGTGTTTTTTTTTTGTCTAGACTCCTTGCCTACTTGGATCCGCCATATCTCCGCCCACACAGATGATGCTGACCCAGACAGTGCCAGCACTATCAGTCAGTCTGTTGCCATGGCAATTGCTGGCTCCCCTTTGCCTCATGCCAAAACCAACCCATTTGCCCTCCCCTCAGTGGTAAGTAATAGCAGCAAGGGTCAGATTGCTCCCCCTGGGCCCTACGGACTCACGGGTCACACATGGGCCTCTGTGTAGGAGGCATATCCTTTACTTTGACAGATGATTAAAAATACTCTCTATAGTTCCCTGGTTTTTTCCCATGTTGTCCTTTTTTAGTATCTTTGCTGTTCTCATCCTGTAGGTGGCTCTTTGTTTTTTTTTTCTTCCTAATGTTCCTAATAAAGCCATTTGGTTATATTCTGAAGCACATTTGCACTGAATTTGTGTGTTTGCCATCACCAGGCTGGGCGCCAAACCAGTTCTCTGTCTGCCGAGTGCAGCCGGACTCTGCTGGTGTGTTTCCTGTGGGTGATGAAGAATGCAGATGCAAATCTCCTCGAGCGCTGGGTGTCTGATTTATCAGTCCTTCAGATCAATCGCTTGCTTGATCTGCTGCATCTCTGCGTTTCCTGCTTTGAATATAAGGTACTGATAAAATTAATAATGATATAAATATTGATAAGTGCTTGTTATTCATTTAATTTAATTGGATAATCACTATAATCCATCACACAATCTTCTTAGGGAGGACTGGTCACCCCCTTCGCTCGCTCTCTTTCTCTCTCACACATTTTATTTTACTGTAACTTTTACTGAATTGACACCCACTTCTTATGTCTTATGATGGTTGCTGGGATTTATAGGGGAAAAAGACTCTTGAGAGGATCAACAGCCTGACATTTAAAAAGTCTCAGGACATGAAGGCCCGTCTGGAAGAAGCTATACTGGGATCTATTGGAGCCCGTCAGGAGATGGTTCGCCGCTGCAGAGGTAAGTAGCATTACTACACCCTCCTACAGATTTCCAGGAGTGATTTATTTACATAAATAACTTACATTTACAGAAAGAAGTCCCTATGGCAGCCAGGAGAATGTCAGGTGGAGAAAGAACGTCACTCATTGGAGACCAAATGCTGACAGAGTTGACAAGTATGACCTTGATAGTAATCAGAGGTTTTAAACTAAATGCTTAATATGTGCACATTATACACAAATACTACAGATTTCCGAACTGAAAGTGAAATCACATGAAAGCTACTGTGTAACATGCTGCACCCTCATGTGTATGAGGCTTCGATGTAATCCTGATGAAGATGAAATAACACTTTCAGGTCTAAGGCTGAGGTGGAGCAGGAGTCTGTGGTGGATGGGAACTTGGCCACTGAGGCATCTTTAATCGTACTGGACACATTGGAAATTATAGTCAAGGTAAAAAATATAGCATATAATAAAGTGTCCTAAATTTTTATCACTTGTTTACATGTAGGGATTCCTTTATATATAATCGTCTTGCTGTAGTTCATTGAACTCCTCCTCTTCTTTTAGACTGTGGTTGCATCTGAATTGAAAGAGAGTGTTTTAGGGGGAGTGCTGCGAGTGCTTCTTCACAGCATGGCAGGAAACCAGAGCGCCCTCTTTCTGCAGCACTGCTTCACTACACAGAGAGCTCTAGTTTTCAAGGTAGGAGCCCACTCTCTTTGTCTTCATGTGTCTCCACGTCTGACTTTCAGGTGAATCACCCTTATGAAAAAACACCAAACAATCAAATATAAATTCCTCAGTTTACAAACTATGCAGCCATTTTCAAGTAGAAACAAGCAAAAAAAACTATTTGTGTGTCTTAATCCTCTTATTCTACAAAGATAAAAAGAGCAAGATGAAGTAACCCGAGTAAAATGTTGCTTCGTGTGTTTAATATATCCCTGTAAACTGTTGATGAAAATGATCTCTGCAGTTCCCTGAGATGCTGTTTGAAGAGGACACAGAACTTTGTGCAGACCTTTGCCTGCGTCTGCTGCGCCACTGCAGCAGCAGTGTTGGTTCTGTCCGGAGTCACGCCTCTGCGTCTCTTTACCTGCTAATGAGGCAAAACTTTGAGATTGGAAATGTAGGTTCAGACAACGTTTTGTATTGTAATGCTTTTTCTTTGCTACTGCAAAAAACAATGGAATAGAAATGTGTTGAAATAGCTTTCTTAACTCGTTATGGTAACTTTTTTTCTGGTCTTTTATCAGAACTTTGCAAGAGTTAAGATGCAAGTCACGATGTCTCTGTCCTCCCTGGTGGGAATGTCACAAAACTTTAACGAAGAGCATCTTCGTAGATCGTTAAAGACAATCTTGACATATGCTGAAGTGGATGTAGAGCTACGTGACACACCTTTCCCAGAGCAGGTATGACCGTCGTTTTCATAACATCCACTTCTCAAGCTTCTCACATAAAAAGAGAAAATAAACCAAAACATGTGCATGATATTAAATCTGCAGGTCCAGGATCTGGTGTTCAACTTGCACATGATTTTAACCGACACGGTGAAGATGAAAGAGCATCAGCAGGATCCTGAAATGCTAATTGACCTCATGTACAGGTGCGGCCATGCCCAGTTTGAAGCTAGTAAACAAAAATAGTGCTTCAGATGAATCATTTCATGTCCTGCTTCAGGATTGCAAAGGGCTACCAGAACTCTCCTGACCTGCGCCTGACATGGCTGCAGAACATGGCAGGGAAACACTCTGAGAGGGGAAACCACGCTGAAGCAGCCCATTGTCTGGTCCACAGTGCCGCACTGGTGGCAGAATACCTAAACATGCTGGAGGACTGCCGCTACCTGCCCATTGGCTGTGTAACATTTCAGGTTGGTCCTTGCAGTTTTATTTAGATATCCATTCTACTGATGTTCCTGTGAACAAATGAAAAGATTTAAGGATCATTCTGACTTCTTCATTTTTCCTACAGCATATTTCTTCCAATATACTGGAGGAGTCAGCAGTATCTGATGACGTCCTGTCTCCTGAGGAGGAAGGCATATGTGCTGGAAAGTATTTCAGTGAGTCAGGCCTGGTGGGCCTCCTGGAGCAAGCAGCTGCCTCTTTTAACATGGTAACATTCACTCACTCACTACAAACTACACAACTCAGAGTTAGAGCATTAACACGGCTGAGAGGTGGTTATGTGATCCAGTACTGACTGCAGAAAATGATGCTTTTTCATGTGACCGCAGGCTGCTATGTATGAGGCCATTAATGAAGTGTACAAGATACTGCTGCCCATTCATGAAGCGAACAGGGATTTCAAAAAGCTGGCTACAGTTCACGGGAAGCTGCAGGATGCCTTCAACAAAGTCTACAACCAAGTTAGTTCATAGTTTGATCACGAGCTAAAAACAAGGGTTTGGTGGGTTAAACAAATGTTACTTTTTGCTGTTTCCCATCTGACAAATGTCTTATTTCTCTGCAATTTCAGAGCTCAGGATGGGAGGTAATGAGTTCATCTGACTGAAAACAAATGATGCAGTCATTTCTGTTTTGTGTTGACAATATTTCTCTTTCCTTCCAATGCTTTTGGTTTTTTCTCTCCATTCCTGTAAATGACGTGTCACTGGTGAGTAAAACTACATTGATGCTTCCTTAAGACACCTTCCACCCTGCTATTTTCCTTTATTTTCTACAACAATTATTCGGTTACTAAACCTGTTTATCTATATCTATATTTCTTAGCATTTTCAAACATTCAGTAAGGCAACTTGAATTTTTAAAAGCTGTTTAATAATTTTAGGAATTTTAATAAACTATCAGCTTTATCACATTCATTCCTTGTTTGTTTTATTGTGCAGTCCTGCCACCTCATTACTGTATTTTTTTTTTTATCCCATCTGTAGCGTTTAGAGAATGTTTGGCACCTACTTCCGTGTGGGTTTCTACGGCTGCCAGTTTGGAGACTTGGATGAACAGGAGTTTGTCTACAAGGAGCCTTCAATCACCAAATTAGCTGAAATCTCCCACAGACTCGAGGCATGTTGATTCATTACGTTACTAAGGAGCATGCTTTGAGCGCTGTATGAAAAACCTTCATCTAAACATGGATTCCTTTGTCCTGCAGGAGTTCTACTCTGTGAAGTTTGGCGATGATGTGGTTGAAATTATTAAGGACTCCAACCCAGTGGACAAAAGCAAACTGGACCCTAATAAGGTAATGTATTATGTGTATTTATTATTGCTTAAAAAACCTTTCTAACTACTGCTTATTGTTACAGGCTTACCTCCAGATCACCTACGTTGAGCCTTACTTTGACACGTACGAGTTAAAAGAAAGAATCACCTACTTTGACAAGAACTACAACCTGCGCACCTTCATGTACTGTACTCCCTTCACTCTGGATGGCCGAGCTCACGGTGACCTGCACGAGCAGTACAAACGCAAAACCATCTTGACAACATCTCATGCATTCCCCTACATAAAGACGCGCATCAATGTTACCCACAAGGAGGAGGTAGACGTTGGCTTTAGTGGGATCCCATGTTAAATAAATAGCGCACGTCGTCATTTTGCCATTTATGGTCCCGCAGATTATTCTTGTTCCCATGGAGGTGGCAATTGAAGACATGCAGAAGAAGACTCAGGAGCTTGCATTTGCTACAAACCAGGATCCTGCAGATCCTAAGATGCTGCAAATGGTGCTGCAGGGCTGTGTGGGAACGACTGTCAACCAGGTGCTTGAATGGCATTTCTTCTGATGCAATGAATAATAATAATAAAGCATAACGCCTCAAAAGCCAGGAGACTTAATCCCACTAAGATTGGTGTTTGAAGTAAAGATAGAAATTCCTCAGCAAATCTGTAACAGTGTCTCCCCCTCACAGGGCCCCCTTGAGGTGGCACAAGTCTTTCTCTCTGACATTCCTCATGACCCAAAGCTGTTTCGGCATCACAACAAACTGCGCCTTTGCTTTAAAGACTTCACTAAGAGGTGATGACACGCTCCACAACTCACACACAGACTTCTGTGCAAATAACAAAAGCAAATCTCAACTGTGTGCGTCTTTTTTTTTTGTTGCTATTTTTCATGCAGGTGTGAGGATGCCCTGAGGAAGAATAAGGCCCTGATTGGACCAGACCAGAAGGAGTACCACAGGGAGCTGGAGAGAAACTACCATAAACTGAAAGAAGCTCTGGGTCCTCTCATCAACCGTAAGATCCCCCAGCTGTACAAAACCCTGCCAGCTCAGACTCTGCAAACACAACGGTAACTTGAGACATTAACGCACACACGCCTACACACAGGGACATGCAAAATGAGCTCATGCTGCTTTTTGGACTGCAATGATACCCAACATTATCAGACTGCTGTCTAGACTCATACACCAGTGCAAAGGCAGACAAAAAAAAGCCTGTTAGATATTTTTAATTATCTAAGATTTCAGAGTCTTACATAAAAATGAATGCATGTCTTTAAGAACCAAAGCTTGTTAGATTCAGGAACTCGTTTTGAGTTTTCATCTTCTTCTGGCTGCAGCGCACATAAACATCAGTAAACCGCTTCACTAAAATCCCTGAACCCTGAACCACCGTCAGTCACCAACCAGATGTGACCGGTATCCTGAAAACTAAAAACTGAGATGATTTGATTCTCTAAACTTAGTTGACTTTAATGGCTTTTATTTCACTAAAACTCTTTTACCGTAGATTCCAGACTATAAGCCGCTACTTTCATTTCAAACACTGCGGCTTACATCCCGACGCAGCTTTTACGATTATTTTACCTTCACCCTGGAGTGTGGTGGGCAGTCATTCTCTGTTGTTACTAATGGTAGCTCCAGGTACTTAAAGAATCACCATAACTTTTGGCCAGCCGTGATGTAATCATATTCCTGCTCTCCTAAAACATTATGGTTGTACTTTATGTGCGCTCCCCGACACGCTCATGCTGCAATGGTCCATGATCATTATAGATGGAAGCTCTCTATAACTGGCACTTCCCTTTGGAGGAAACTCATTCCGGCCGCTTGTATCCGTAATCTTGTCCTTTCGGTCATGACCCAAAGCTCCTGACCAAAGGTGAGAGTAGGAATGCGGACTGATTGGTTAGTGGAGAGCTTTGCCTTTTGGCTCAGATCCTTCTTCCCACAACAGACTGATACAACATCTGCATCACTGCAGAAACTACGCGGATCCACCTGTCAATCTTCTGCTCTATCCATTCATGAACAAGAGCCTGAGATACTTAAACTCCTCCACAGTAGTAAATCTTTTAAATGTTTCACAAAATTACAAAACTCTGAATCAAAACGTCCAAAAAAGCTCTCTGTGATAAATATAAAGTATCTTAGAAATAAAGCTATGTTGTGCATAATGTTTAAAAATATAACATCAGAAATAATTATTTGTGACCTTTATATTTTATTAACAAAATAAGTCTTATATTAACCAGTTATTTTAAGCCCGTCGATCCTCAGCCAACATAAACGCAAGTTAATCCCGCATCAGCGCTAATCCAAAGGGATCATACTTTGATGGAAAATCCTTTTAATTTACTATTTAGCGTCACAGCGTGTACACCTGTAGCTAATAAACCAGCAGTTTATACGTATACAAAATGCATTTTCTCTCTATAATTAGTGCCTGCAGCTTGTATAAAGGTGTGCTCTGCAGCCCACAATTTATGGCACTTTGTTCTGTCTTTGAAACCAGTTCTTGTTTACTGTTATCCACACGCAGGTCAGTTTATCCACGTCAAATTGATAAAATGTGAACAAGTCTTTCATGTTTCAGCATGAACACCAGCATCTCTTTCTCCCGCTCTTACAGGAACTCTTACAGCAGGTCCAGTCTCCGCAAAGTCGACTGTTGAGGTGCAGGCGATGAGGAAAAGACCTCGAGCAACAAGCTTTAGACATTAACACCATCTCATCCCGTCTGTTCCCCCTCCCCCACAACTATCCCGCACACCAACTGCCACAGGCACACGCACCATCCTCTTCCTCATTATTTTACCCCCTAGTTATGCCACAAACCCAACACACACACACGCAAACACACACACATACGCAAACACACAGCTAGTTGTCACTTATTTTCCTGTTGAGCCATCTCCCCTGTCTCCACCAGTCTCACACCTCTGTAGGAGAAATCTCAGCTGTTTAAACTGAAAGTTTATCTGCTTTGTAAACATTATTTAGAGGGAAACCCTCAGAGGCAGCATTATAAAAGGGGGGAAAAAGCTTTCCAAAGTAATTACTCAGTGGCAACCAGAGGTAATCTCTTGAAGCTTGATCAGACTTTAATACTTTTTTTTTTACTTGAACAAAAGCTACCAAACATTTTGCATCCAGATTATTGAGAAGTTGGCCAGTTTCTTTTTGCTTCTTAAGACGCTGCAGGTGGTCTGTTTTGTGTCACCATCTTTTGTTATTTCTAAGAGATATTTTTCTAAGCCATTACCAGCAGTAGTCGCAGCCAGACGTTACTATAAAATAGTTCCAGGGAGTTTTTCTTTTTTTGTCAACAGACCAAATAACTTGCATTCCTTCCTTCTCAAGTTGTCACATTTATCTGCACATCTTGTTTTAAGAGTTCAGTATGAAAGAAGTCGTGGTTTCATCCTGTGTGAGCTCAGGCCTTCAGGCTTGTACACAAGGAAAATGACAGGGATGATGTGTTTTAAATGTTTTTTTTAAACTGTGAAATTTCTCTTTTAATGCACTGCAGTCATATCAGATGTTATCACAGAAGCACTGCTTTTGGCAAAGCGGTCTCCTTCACCCACATGAACTGTTAGAATTATGGTATCTACTATCAATGCTGTCTTAGCTGAATATGCTTTGCCTGGTAGGCAATTATTATTTTTTTTTACTTAACTGCTGTCAAAAAAGCACTGTATGTGTTGTATAGGTTCAACGGTGCTTGTTGAAAGTTTGCATTGTAGCCTTTTTCTACTACTGTATTGTTTAAATTGCACTATTGTAAACAAACTGTGGCATTTTAACACTGTAACAACAAAACTAGCAACTGCTTTACTGCTTTTCTACCTGTTAATTTTGTATTTATTTACTCTGCCCTCCATTAAATATCTCTTCCTACATGTCTTCCAAACTTGTATTTATTTTAATATTATAATATATTTATTGAGGCTATACACCAAGTTGTCTCTTAGCATAAATTAAGTTGCCACTGCTGTGAGTTTACCTGTTAGAGTATTGTTTCTTGTAAACATTTGTTTATTTTTCATCATCCTCCAAGATACATTTGACCGTTCAACCTCTTGTTCTAGTGAAGAACTGTTTCTCTGGCAGGTTTGTAGTTAATCTACGATGATAATTATGTGGATAGGGTTTTGAACAACAACATATTTTATTTACACATGTTTACCAGGTTCTCGCCCGTTGACAGCTGGGATAGGCTCCAGCGACCCCGTTGGGGACAAAGCGGTAAAAAGTGGATGGATGTTTACCAGGTCATGTTAGTTTAACCAGGTCTTAACATGTCTGAGGAGTTAACTACAGTTTCCTACCATTTCAGGAAAAAGCATACTTTATGTGGTAGTCTCTGATTGTTTTTGGCTTAAATGTTTCTGAGGTAATTGTTCTGCAAAGAGAGGTGTTCTTCTCCTTACTTCTGTATACTGCTCACTAGACAGGTAGTACCTCCTTCAGGAGCCTTTAGTCATTAGACAAATAATAACCTGTATGTTAGTTTTTTTTAATGCGTCCATGAAGGTCACTGGCGGTCTTTCTAGTAATTGCAGACGACCCTGACTGGTGAAATGCACAAGCCCCTGTACTTTTCCCAGTAGCTGCTGGCCCTTTAAGAGGAGCGGGAGGGGCCCCGCAGCATCTTGGTTGCGGTGTTTTTGTCTCTGTCAGTGAGCGCTCCTGGGCCGAGAAGGCTGAAAGGATTTCCAGAGGGCAGGTAAGAGCGGCAGATAAGTTACATTTCCTCAGTTGGGATTAATTTTTTTCTCCCTCTTTGTCAAACTGTATTTGAAAGCGTCTTCGACGACGCGCCTTAGTGAGACTTCTTTTGTGAGCTGTCGGTCTTGCCCATTCCCCTGGATCTATTTGTTCGAAGTAACGGGTCCTTTATACCATCAAAACCTCTCAAGGTGAAGTTTCACGCTGGGGATTATTCTCAAACGTTAAGACAAATTGGTGCTTGTAATTTCGCGTTTGTTGGGAATCTGGAAGAGTCTCGTGGTCCCTCCTTCAGTGCGTGCCTTTTTGTTTAGAGCATCATCATCGGAGGCTCTTCGCGGTGAGGCGCGTCTAATCTAATCTCATAAAAAGAAAAAAATCCTTTATTAATAGCTTACTTGTGCATGATGATATTTTACGTGATCTGAAAGAGTTTTTTTTTTTATTATAACGGAATTATAGTGAACACATTTCTGTGGATTTAACGTCGTATTGTGGGGAAAGATGTGCATCAGCAGCACATTGTGAAATTCTTCTGTTATATCAGAGCGATTACATTTCACTTCCTGACTTCAACTTTTGTCTGTTGATCAGTTTCAGTAAATTTACTTGATTTAATTTATTTTCTACACATCATCCCTCTTTTTTAAACACAGAAACTGAAACACATTTTGGGTTGTTTGTTTGTTGTTGATGAAGTTTTACCCCCATCACGCCAAATGAAGGCCATGTTGCAACATTTCAACATTTTTAATTTAATTCAAAGATTAAAAAGTCCATCAAGCCAGTACAGACTCTTGGGAGAGGGTGAGTCCCAGGCATCCTGTGAGTTTTCATTACTTCCAGATGTTTTTCTTTGCGCTTCTTGCCTCAAAGTTGCTGCTCCTGCCGGCTGTAGCGGGTCAGTCTGCACCAGGAGGCAGGAGGAGGTGAATGTCAGCAGGGCAGGTGGGGGGTAAACACTCAGTTTTTACTGGATGTATTTGTTTTCTCACATAAAATCTTTTCTTTCAGCTGAAATTCCTCCCTGAAATAATAATAATGCATCACAATAAATAATGCAACACATATATTCTACATCTTTATGTGACACAATGAGCAGATCAGTCAGTAAATGTTACAAGTTTTATTCATGCAGAACTTGGCTGGATATGGGGGTGTAGTCATCCGTCTGTTACACGGCATCATACAATACGCCACTGTCCTGCTGTTGTATAATGCATTTCTGCTTGTGTTAAGTCACCTAACAGGGAATAGCTTGTAGCAGCTGCATGCTGATGCCTGCGTGGTCACATGAACAGGGGTACTTGTTCATGGCTCTGCTATTCTCCCACATAACGTCCTCATATTCAGAAGCTAAATCAAAGTGTGAACTTACATCTCTTGTTTTCAGTTGTTTAGCTTGAACAGAAATGGAGTGTGACTGCTCTGGAAAGGTTGCACTGTCAACTGAATAAGATTTAAGAGCTCATGAGTTTAGTGAAAGCTGCCTATTCCTGGTGTGTAGAGGGACCCCCGCAGAATTCATACCAGGCAACTCTGGGAGTCCCCGAAACTGCAATTTGAGAAACCTACGTTCACGTCTGTGTGCTGCTGGAGTTTCCCTCAGCAGTTTTCTTGGCTGGACTGGAATGTGATTGTCTCATCATGGCATTTGGACCCAGGGGTGCTGTGGAGGAATGCGAGGCTGTAAACCCCATTTGCACACATGGGCCACACGCCGGGCACTTAAATGGTTTAGTGAGACTAATGAAATTACACCTTAAACCTTCATCAGACGGTCTGTCAATGTCTATAGTTATAACAGATTATCTTTTCTGAAAGGTTTTACTGAGTAATTATCCAACTGTTCTGTTGAAGCGATACCATAACTGCAGAAAACTTTTTGATTGGAGTGATATTTGTTATTTAAACATAATACACAATGTTGTTTTTAAGACCCAAGTTGTGTTTGTTTTGTGGTGCTTTTAGGTCAGAAACAGCAACAATCACCTGTTTAATGTGCTGTTTTTCAAAGTTTCTTGCACCCAAAACAAACTTTGGTAAGATGCTACCATCACTGCATAGTTTTAGGTCATTTAACCCTTTTAGCACAGAAATAATAGATATATTTATTAAAGCAGGAGCAGTTTAAATGGTTACTGATGCACAAAGTGGCGAGGAGTTCTGGTGCTTTGAAATAGACATGCGCTGTGCTGTCACCAGTGATTCCCGTGGTACTAAAAGAGTTAAACGAGACATTTTGTTTAAGAGATGGTTAAGCTTATAAGCCGGGGATAACTGTAAGATCTAATATTATCTTGGTAATGCCCATCTGACTAGGCAAACACAGCAAGTTAAGAGGCCTACTTATCACTGTTCATTAACTAAACCGGAGCAGTGATGTTTATTGTGAACATATGGTGAAATTCTGGTTTATGGGGTCTTACAGGGAGTAATTCATAATCTCCATGAATAATCTGATCTCCTTTTATGCATTAGTGATTCAGAATAGCCAGACGAACTGTTCAGGCCGGTAAATGACATAAACATGTTAGAGCAGTCACTTTTTTTAAATCCCAGTTTGATGCATTTGTGTCCACAGAGTATTTTGATCATCAGATCTTTCTATATCTGGAAGTGATTGATAGAATACCCCTGAATAAACCTCTTAATTACATCAACACCACAGTGAGATATGCGTCCTGATTTACTGGACTGTCCCCTGTATACAACACACTGGTGAGATCTTTTAACCGTAACACTCCTCATGTTGGTTCACCCCAAATTTGACTTGTCTTCATCATCATCCCCTCCAGATGTAGCATTTTCCTCTAAACAGATAGGTACTCTGCATATCTGCTTCCCATCAGTCTTAAGCTCCACTTCCATAACTACTCAGGAATTTTCTCCCAAATAAGTTTTTTTTTGTCAGTGTGTCTTTTTTCCGGTGCCGCTCCTTGCCGCTCGGCTCCACCCATGCTCAGTTTCCTGTTGAAGGTCAGCACAATGACCAATAGCAAACTGGCGGGTGTTTACTCTGCTCCTTTTCCAGGAGTAATGTGAGCTGGTCAGCCCCTCCTTTTGGCCATACTCTACACCAGACGGTTGCAGCCCAGCAGCGTCTGCTCCTCCATGGTTTAATGTGAAAAGCAGGGCTTTTTGCTAAAGGGCAAAAAGTCCTGGTGGTGACATCCCATTGGGTTATGATTTCACTGTCCTGAATTTAAAGACTGCATTTGTTAAAACCAGGAGTCCTGGTATGCACATTATTACCATGTTAATATGACCTCATCTGGGTCCAGCGCAGATGGTGGAGGATCTCTCTGTCAAGCTGGGATGTATTTTGTTCTCTAACATGTCAGATAAAAGCTTTGTTCTCATTTCTTATTCAGACAAGTTGGTTAGAAAAATGGAATCTCAAACACTTTATCTTCTTTAATCACCTTTGCATAACTATTAAAACATCTTTATTTCAGGTTCTTTGATGCCTGATAGTCTGAGCGGGCAACAAAAGCAACAATAGCTTTTTTTTTCTCTCTTAGTTTGACTAAATGCTGTTTGTTTAAGCATTCTCTATTGTTTGGCTATTTGGGGAGGATGGATTTATATGCATGATAGTAATCTTATAGGTGGAGCTCTTTTCAGACAATGAGAAACCATCCTTTTAAACTTTATGTCCTCAGCGTGAGAACCACTCGTAGTGTCTTTATGGTCTTCTGGAGCAGCAGACTTGAAAACTTACTTGTTGTGATTGGAGAAGTTTCCATCTAAAACTCATAACCGCCTCCCCTCACCACCACCTCACAGATTTCTTTTTCTTCTTCACATTCCCCTTCTTTCACACACACATATATATACCACTTATTTCCTCTCCCATTGCTGCTTTTTCTCCTATTCTCATTTGTACTATCCTTATTGTTACTCTTACTCCTGGGCTGGGAGGAAGTCACCGAGTTGTTTTTGTGTCCATGGGGAATACAGAGATGAAAACCCCTTTCCTGTAACCCTTTCTTCATCAGATCGCCAACCATCATCGCTGTTGTGCAACACCAATTAGCTTGGTATGAGGATAGCGGAACATAAACTGGCAGCACGGCGGGGACGGGAGCGTTTGCGCGGCAAACTGTAACAAGCAAATCGTGCTTTTGCCAAAGTTTTGTAGGAAAATTAAAAACAGTTCAATCCTTTGGCCTTCATATCATTTGTGCCCGTAGCTGAATAAATCAGCTTAATAGCTACAGCTGTGTTTGCTGATCTGTGGGAGTCTTCAGACCTCAGTGTTGATGTGTTGAGGGGTCTGTGTGTTGTGTGGGAGACGATGGGAGTTTAGATCGTCTCCTCCGTTACGTTTGGTATTTGTCTTACAGAAGTATTCACCACCAGTGCCAGCATAGTGTTTACAGATAAGTGCGCAGCTGACAATGGTTCTCTCTTTTGCCTTTTAATTTGAGAGAAATGGTCTATTTGTCTATATACAGTTAGAGCTCCTATAATCTTGTCAGACTATATCTATTATGTAGTTTCAGGTTTCGGCATGATTGGCTGAAAATAAAATTCAATTTTCCAGTTGTTAAGTTTTGGGTCATACTGGAATGTGGACATCAGCGACCTTGGAAGTCGTGTTTCTTCTCTGCTTTCTGTCAGCGTGCGGGTCCATAACAGCACCTCATCAACTGTTTGTTTGTTTTGAGGTGAATTTCCTTGCCGCACATACACACATTATTTCTCTCCGTCTCTCCGTCTCTGAGATGCCCCTCCTTGCTTTTTATTAAAACCAGCTGTGGAGCTCGGAGCTCAATGAATGGCTCTTTTGTAATTTGGCTGTCGCTCCAGTCTAGAAGATCTATTTCTCCCACCAACCTTCCACCCTCTGTGGGACTGACATGACAACATTATGAAACAATGGTCTGAACAACAAACAGCAAGTCATGTTTTGATATCATGCAAAGGTCACCCGCAAGTCATTTTCAGCTTTCAGACAAAATGTCCACCACTCTTACAGACCAGCCTGAAGCGGAGCTGCCAAAGTATGACAATCAACAGGTCCTGCTTAACCGGTGGACACACACACACACACACACACACACACTACTTAAATCAGGTTTTTCCATGAGGCAGTTTTCATGAAATCCCTCTGAGCTTGTGTAGGTGATGGCGGTTCCCACTGAAATGGAGGGTGTGTGTCTTTGCAACTGGATTTAGGAGTTTTAGTCATACAAGTTAGAAAACAGCAAATTACTCAGTCACATGGCAGAACAACTCCCGCTCCCAGCCTTGAATTGATTAGCATGCCCTGAGCTGGGGTGAGGGAGGGGGAGGTGGGTAAGCGTGTTTCAGGAAGCTGGAAGAGGAGCACACAAACATGACCGACCTTCATCCACAAAGTCGGACCGACTGGCATCTCATGAGGCTCTGTTCTTTACATCCGGCTTGTCCGTCGAAACCACTGGAATGCTTTGGTTTGTTTTTCTAGCTTTGCAACCTGTGTTTACGACCTTGCAGGGGCCACTCTTTTGTACCCTATCACAAGTCCATTTTTATCTCTGTGTCGACAGACCCTCACACCTTTTAATGAGGCTTAACTGATGTATCTTCATGACTGAGTCCAGATTTTTTGCCTTAAGTTTCCTGTATTCTATCTCACAGGTGTTGACTGTAAGAAGGCAAGCACAGGAAAGGAGAGGAAGGAGCCTGGGGAGGAGACATCCCATCCTTGCAGCGCAAGCAGCTGGTATGAGGCAGAAACTAAATCCCTTCTTTCCTAATTCATAAACCATTCCCAAGTAGCCATCACCAAAGCCTGAGAGTCTGTAAGGCAGTGGAAAAATACATAAAGATCTTTCCAGGGTGTTGGAAACACTGGTATTTCTTACTTAGCAATACTGCACTGTAATCCTTTGTAATGGCAATAATAATAACATGACTCAATGAATGGAAGCAATGAGTCTGATAAATTTAGGAGAGCTGACCTCAATATACAACCTGGCATTTCAAGTGACTTCTCAGGGTGGTCTCAATCCTCTGACACACCAAAGACGCAAGAATATTTATGCATGATGTAAATCAAACCCAGTTGTTAAGTCGTCAGATGTAAGCGTTTGTCTGTAAATAAATAAACCTGCATCACGTACTGAAGTCACAGCTTTGTGCAGTCATTCTCGTGACGTCTTACAGGACATACCACAGACATGCAATTTGTGCTGGATGACCTGCATCTCGTCTACCTCCCCCCCCCAAGGGTTGGCTTAATCTTAATAGCAGGGAAAGGAGGGAGTAAATCAGGCGAGTTTAGCTCCTTTTAGTATGGTATGCAGCTGTATAAGGAGATGGGGGGTGGGTGGGGCAACTCGGGGGGCAAAGCCTGAATTAGCCGGCCAGGAAGAGTCATCAGAAGAATTGTTGTATGGTGCAGAGGAAGAGTAAACAGTGGTTTCTGTTCAGATGTCATCTCAAAGGAACTCAGATTGAGAGCCTAAAAAGAGGGAGGAAGGTCATCCTTCCCCCTCCCCCCCATCATCCCGGTCCTTCTCAGAAACTCGGGGGAGTTCATACACACATACTAACATGTCTTAAACACCTAGTTTGCTATGGATTGAAAAGCAGATGTGAAAGCATGATGGCATGGGTACTTTTGGGGGAGGTTATGTGAGAGGCACGACTCCCAGAGATCATTTGAAAACACTGACCAATAAGAGTTCTGAGGTATGACTTAAAGGGAGAAAAAGACAGCGTTTTGAATTCAAGGGAAATCGAGTTGACAACATCGTCCTTCTTGTCTGGCTGGGTTGTTTAGTTACTCAAACTGCCAGCTCTAATTATATCTCATCAACCG
>JBAMIG010000022.1:13734645-13744866 GCA_037177335.1 Kiunga ballochi
ATATAAATCAAAGTAATTTCAACATCATTTCAATTACATTGTGTGATGTTTTAAAAGGACAAAACCATAAAATCTTCTTTAATTCTGAATATTTGTTGTATTTTTTTAGACTCCTTCTATAATAAAAAAGTAAAACACTTTACAAAATCATTTAATTTTTTTTATTACACTAACTTAAAAACAAGTTGACTGTCACAGAGTTATTTTCCCATATGCATTTAATGATTTATTGAAATTGAGACAAGAAGCGTTAAAGGCCATAATCATTTCTCCTGTTTCCTTTTTCTTTCTGCAGTTTGTCTGTATTTCTCAGCCAGGAATTTAATCAAGACGTTTGAGTTAAATTTTTCTGTTTGCTTTTACTTTCTTTGTATTTTGGGGTGAGTGTCCTATAACCTTGATGGTAACGGTTAGGACTTTACTCAGTTTTACAGGAGCAGATAACAGATCTTTGCCACAGCATCAGCAACTCCACCCATCACAGTCTTTCCATGCTTTATCACAGAGCCGGACTCAAGTCCTCTCAGTGAGGGAGTCCTGGTCTGATAGCCTACATCAGCATTCTGGATAAAAAAAAAAAAAATCAAATTAACTAATTAAAACTATTAAAACTAATTGAAATTATTTTAGCTTTTCGACCTAGAAGGTACTGAAAAACTTCATTGTTCTCATAGCATGAGACTCGTGTTGGTAATTGTTATTGTGACCAAAAGAAAGTTTTTTTTTACATGAAACAGGACATGGACACACATTTCCACGTCCCATATAAAGGCGTTTGGATGTTTTCCAAGCGATAAAACAAGAGAAATTCAGGTCTGAAACAATCATAATCACTGAATAATTTATTTATATTAAGCACTTAATCATTTAGCCTATTGCAGCATTTGACTGAGCCTTGAGTCTATTTTGATCAATTTGATGTCGGTTGAGTTTTTATGAGAAAAGGAGAAAAAGTTTACATTTTGAGAATGAGAAATAATAAGAATGAGAAATAGGCTACTCTAAATATTCCAAATGAAGACAAAAAATTTTTTGGTCATTTTAAAGCATTAATGTTACGTGTTACATTTTTTTTAATCATTTTTATTGTTACATAACAAATTTCCATTGATTCGGGATTAAAACAATTTAGAGATGTTTGAAACACATTTCAGTCATTGGACTGTTTAATAACTCAAATCGTGCAATGCACCATTCAAGCGTTCCCATGTGCAGGACATTGGGGCTTCGCTCTTCACAGCTCTGGCAAAATGATATTATGGGTTAATAAAGTCGGATTAACATCATTTAACCCACTACTGCCGGTGGCTTCTTAAAGCTAATATGTGGGCAAAGAGGGACTTGAACAAATGCTTGGCCTGCAAAGCACAAAGGGACCAAACAAAGCAGGTTAAATAAACAAAACGAAAAAAAAAAAAAAAAAAAAGTTACTATAAATAAAAATGCACTTTGAACCATGTCTGGCGGCTGCTTCAGGTGAGTTGACATTTGCAGTCACAGGGTTATAAAGCAGCAACACACGCGGTTAAGATTCATTTGCGCAAAAACACCTGGCTTTGCAGTGCTGCTTAAAAACCTGCAAACGTAGAGATTAAATGTTTGAGATTAAATGCTAAATACCCTAAATCCCGATTTTTTTTCTAAGTGGGATAATAAGTTATTTTAACAACCAAAGATTTTGCATATGAAGACTAACTATTACTAGAATTAAAGATATTGCTGATATAAATCTTTAAACTGAATTATGAAACAAATAATTATTTTTAATTGAATAAAATGATAACTTCACGCTGAAGCAACATACCACCAACACGGGTAGGCTAAATAATACTCTGAAGCCTGAACGCACCATGAGCTCATGTAAGCTTCACTGTGCAGACCAAACAAACATACTTAGTTTCATTTTTCAGGAAACTTTGAGAAATGATGAAGATGTTTCCCTTGCTTTTAATGGTGATGTCAAGTGCTTCCTCTGAAGGGCCAAATGTTTTATGAAAATGGATGATAAAATCTTTAATATGATATTTGACATAGGCTAACTTACTTTTTTTCCACTAATTTACGACAAACAATGGAAACAACATTCACGTAATGCGCCGCAACACAATTATTTGCATAATCTGCATTTACATTCCACTTGTTTTAATTATTTAGCCTGTCTTCGGTTCATCTGAAGCTGCTGTCACACTGTAATTGTAGAGAAAATATTTTAAGTTACATTTTATTTTTCATATAAATATTTTAAGACATTATATGATAGTTTTAGTGAGATCATAAATCAATACAAGCGTCACACTGTCAGACTCCACCAATCTGATAATTTTGGGTGGAGTGACCAGTCCCCTTAAAAATACATGTGGTCAGCCAACGAACACGCAAGACCCAGGCAACAAATCTACAAGTCAAGATGGTCAAATGGACCATTTTAATCAATGAACTTCGAGCCCACCATCTCGCCATCATTATACTCCCTTTAGAGTTGAATAAAAACAAAGTAAATAAATTCCTTCTTAAATGTAACAGTGTTTTTTTTATTAATTATCAATACATCGTAAGCAAACATTTAAAACACTTTAAGGTTAAGAAAGATACTTTAATAGCTTATCCAGTGTGTGAATGAGACCATGAAAGGGGAGGTTTGACGGATGAACAATGTCAAGCAACATAATGAGACCAATTTTATACTGTTGTTTATTTGAACCAATATCAACATATAGGAAAATTAAATGAACACCTGATATGTCAAGTATTCACTAAGGAAAAGCACTTTACGTTACAATACATGCCAATCCTTATTACAGAAGAAGGGCATGTTACCATGAAAGTTTTATCTATATGAAATGAAGAAAAAAAAGAAGATTATCATATTATTTTTAATATACTTTGACTTTTTTGAGTGTTTTAGTTTTAAGTAAAAAGAAGACTTATTTATTTAAACTATATGAAATTATTCATTAATGATTAATTGAATATGTGTGGTATGAAATAAGACATTTAATATTCCACTTCTATTCATTTTACCTTGAAATAATAGACGAGCTTCTAATGTTTAGTTTATAAATTGTGATTAATTAATTTCTGCTGCTTAAAGCAAAATCATAGTAAGTATTACTATATTAGTTTAATTCTGGTTCAGTAGTGAAACAATAATTGACAATCAAAACAATACAACACACAAACACAACAATTGTGTTATGTAATTGTCTAATTCATGTTAATATGGTGTTAATTGGTCTTACAGAACGAAATGTTAGTGAATTTACTGGACATAAAACTTGGTATTATCCATGACAAAACTGGTGGTGATCTACTGTATGTAGAGACTGCCTGTTAACTTTAGATAACCCACAAACTAACTAAGAGTTCTGCTGCCATCAGATGGTGAGTTTCTGCTACAGGGTGAGGAGCTGTCCAAGGTGTTTGGTACCAGAACCTCCATCTTTTCTTCTTTAGTCTCACTACAAAAATGGATTCAACCAAAAACCAATGTATCGTGTCAGTTTTGACAATCAACACATTTTTTCCTTCCCTATTTTCAATATCGACCATTAGTTCAGTGTTACTGTATGTAGCTATTAATGACTTTTTGTTCTCCATTTTGCTTTCATTGACTATTTTCATTTGTTGACATTTTTATATCTTTATTTATTTTTATCATTGTGTCTTTACAGCAAACACATGAGAGACACTCATTTTAGAAGGACACCCTCAAGCCTACATCCCTCAGCCCGACGAGGATTATGATTATAGTAAAGAAAAAGTTTGGCGCCATCCTGGCAGCGTCACAAATGGGCAAAAAGCTGAAGTTGTGAATGTGGATGGTGGACATCTATCTAACTCCGAGCTGCTTTTAGCTGAGAACTAACTAAGCTAACTCAGCTCTAACAGAGCTACTTGATTAATGGAGGAAGATAGGCTAATGCTAAGGTGTCTGTTAGCTAGCACAAACCACTTCTTGCCTATTAGATAGGCTACCTGTCAATCAAAATGACACGCTCATAATTATGAAGAATTTCAAGGTTAAGTAAAATTTAAAGTGATGGGTAATTTTAAATCCCAATTTCTTGTTTCTGTAAACATGTTTTTCTGTTGTAAACGTTGGTTTTTTTTATGTGAGTCTGTGGGGATTTGCTCTTTTCTGGAGCACCTAATAGTGAATTGCAAATTTGGCACCAATGGGCTTCACTTTTTTCCAACAGAGGTTACAGCTTGGACTGGCTCCAGTGGGTATAGCTACACCATCTGATGGATAGACTGCAACCCCAGATTGAATGAAGTGATGTACATAGATGGATGGTTGCTGCTTGCCTATAATGTCCTGTGAAATTCTTATCTTAATCCAGATAAACTTTGTAGGCTAGGGGATAATAAACTAAATAAATTAAATTAAACACCTGCCCAGGGCTTCTCCTCACATCTCACCAGCCTTGCCAGAGAATTTCTACCAGAAAGCCTTCACAACAGCCTTGTCCTTTGCAGAGATACTCATTTTTGCTTTGTCTTCAAATGTTCTTTACTGAAGGAAATAATCTGGTGAGGACGACTTTAACTTTTTCTTATATATATTTCAAACCAAACTGCGTCACACGCAGCATCAAATTTAATTCACAGAAATTTCCAGAACTTTCTGAGTTAAGAGATAAATTTAACCACATTATCCTGAAGTAACATACTTTGATTAAATCATAATTAACTTTTAACAGCAAACAATAATGATATGTCCCCAAAAATGTATTATATTTTTTATCAATATAAAACTTTGACATCTGCACATATGCCATACTTCTATAAGTACATCAATAACTGCCAAGCTGATAAATATTTAACACTAATATAGTTCATTTTATTCATTTAATAATTTTATATTAATGATGAATTATGTTGCATTTGTAACATGTTGCAGCTGGCATTCAAATGGAAATGAAAGAATGCACATTCTGTAATCAATCTAGTGCTTTTATTAACAGACAGGTATTAACAGGTATCATTTTATTGTATAAAAATTGTTTCTTTAATCTGAACCATCTATGAGTAAAAGTGTCAAATGCAAACAGTTGCAGCTGTTCCTGCATCCCTCTTAATTTGGTAGCAAGTGTAGGCTACTACATATCCCAAATGTTTACAACATCCATTGGACACATCAGGCTAAAATGTTTCACCTTTAGCAGTGAGGGATAACATTTTTAATACAGTGATAAATTATTTAATCTTGGCCTCACTGAGAGCAAAATGTCTGCTGATTATTTTGGCCTCTCTGAATTGAACACATAAAACATATTTCCATTTCATATCAATAAAACAAATAATTTAGCAATATTATATTTTACTATCACTTCTCTGATGTAACAACAGTGTGTAGGCTTGTAATTCACAATTGACTGTTTCAGTCTGATATTTTCACAGCCAAAGCCACTAAGTTGAATTTAATATGATGCAATGTCTGTCAATAAGCACTGAAGTATTATTTCATATGTAGGCCAATGTGACAGCAATACTTTTTTGCATTTTTTACTTTGAGACCATAAATAAATGTCCCTCCTTTCACAGAAAGGAAAGGTGTTTATAATAACGATGATTGCAAAGATTTCAATGCTAATTATTGCTGAATGTTTCAAATTTACACACACGCACACACACACACACACACACACACACACTACATAACACATCAGGATGTCATTGAGTCTAAAAAGAAAGGCTGTTTAAGAGTCATGTAAAAACCAGTCTAGGAGCAAACCAGCTTCTACAAAACAAGCATTTAGAGGTTGAAAGATTTCATTCTTAAAATAAACACATTTTTAGGATGAATCATTGAGCAAACAGGAGCCAAAGACTGAATAATACCATCTTTTAATGGGGATGTGGGTAACACACCAACAGGATATGCCTTTTTACGAGTCAGTTAAAGTGACTCAGAAAAAAAAGAACAGCTAAAAAAAAAAAAAAAATCCAGAAAAGACTTTCTCTCAATTAAAGCAAAAAATGTTTCACAATCAAATTGGAGAAATTTAAAACAATATGAGTTTGAAGCTTGAGCCAGGAATAGATTCAACTTTGGCATTGACTGTCAACCTTCTTTTGCCTAAATGGACCTTCTGTTTCATCCTCCTTTCAGAATTATGAAACCATTGTCTTATTAAATATTGTCCATAACTCACTTGACATAGGTTTTCTTTTTGTGTTTGTGGAAAACGAGAACAGAACATTTTGGTGGGATTAAAAATTAAATCTCAAACTTTTCAGCCAAACCCGCCATCTAGCGGATGCACGGGGATTCAGCCTTAACACAGATGAATAAAGAAGTAATAACACCGTTTTTAGTTGCTGCCAATTTATTAAGCTCATCGTGAGGAAAACACAATAGTTGCTATATGTGTGAAGCTATATGAGGGAAGTAATTAGCGTTTAAATTAGCCTACTTTTAAGATGATATCATGGTTACATTATTTCATATTTGTGATAATTATTCTAAAGTATTTACGATCAGATAATATTTTTTGTAAGCAGGATTTTGACTTTTGAGGTGCTGGCCATAGACAAAATAAACACTTTATTCTTCATGTCTATGGCGTTAGCTGCTGTTGGTGGAACTTCAGGAAATAGGGGGAACTTAATCGACATCCTTTTCCTACCCGGACATTATTCAAGGCGACACATAACAATATTAACAGCTCTCAGATGAGTAGTATTAGTGCGGTTTGGATTATAATCTCCAAAAAGTTTAGAATCCACATTTTTGTTTGACAAAAGTAGATGTTTGTGCGAGCTTTCTCTGAAACAAGCTAAATAAGCTAAACACTTGTGTTAGGTCGGAGACACAGTTCATTGTGTCGCAGCTAACGCACCGTTAGCTAGAATGCTAACATGATGCTCAACCCATCAGGCGGGTCACTTGACGACCGAAACTCCATGTACAATGAACCACAAAGTAACATATACAAAAGCGGGGATAAAACCAGCCCCATTAGTGTAATACTGGTTAGCTCAGGCAGCAGAGGAAACAAACTTTTGTTTCGTTACCCCTTCCAAAGGGTCCCTGACTGTCCGTCATCTCTTTCAGGTAGGCATATCATTAGCATCAGTTATTACTCCATTCACAAAGATTCTTACACAGCCATACGTAATTACGCACAATTACGTCAATCTGTATACAAATAGAGTCTGTCTGTCTGTCTGTCTGTCTGTCTGTCTGTCTGTCTGTCTGTCTGTCTGTCTGTCTGTCTGTCTGTCTCTCTATCTATCTATCTATCTATCTATCTATCTATCTATCTATCTATCTATCTATCTATCTATCTATCTATCTATCTATCATCTTGACTAAATAATACAGTACATATCTCTTCAAGGGAAACAACGGAATCCATATGCACTCAACACAGCGGGGGAAGTTGTTGAAGATCAGGATGGTGATTCAAGGTATTTGTTGTCTTCATACATAAGCAAAGGATCCATGAATTGACAGCAAGTGAGACAGCTTTTTGAAGCTTCAAATAAATTCAATAAGTGTATTATGCCCCACCTTTTCACTTGTGATCTTACTTTTTTCTACCAACAACTTACTTAAACATAACATTTAGTCTTATATGATGTAAAACTATGACCTCATTTACTGGATCTAAATGCTGTCTTTCCATTTGCTGTTCTGGAAAGGCTGCTTATCTGAGTTGGTTCAGTATAAACAAGCCTAAAAGCAACATGTTAGGCTTTGCTCTGTTATATGCACTATTTGATTTGACATGCTTTAAGTAAACATCTTCATGCAGTGAACAGAAAGACCACATCAGACCTTTTTCCAGCTGAATCTTAATAGTACAAAACTGGTCATATATTTAAAAAAAAATTACTTTTAGGTTGCACTAAGTCTTTTTGTAGATATAATATCCATATGTAAATATAATATTGACAAGTTTCTTTGTATTACCCTAATAAAACTAAAGGGTGAGAGTGCTTCTCTGTAAAGCAGATTTGTCTGTTCGGTTTTAGGGCACTCCATTACCCATATCTGTGAAAATCCCAAAACCCAAACATAAACTTTTCAGTCTTGTCTTTTGTTTTATTGTAATTGTGGTGCTGTTTTACAGCTGGTAATGCAGGAGGTTTAAGGCTTCCAGAAATAAGAAATAAACCAAATTAGCAACCATGACAAAATACACAAGCGGCAGACCAAATGTACATGCAACAGTAGAACCATACATTTTAATTTGGACTTCATGAGGAATTCATGATGATGTTACAGGAAATTGTTGTTAAAGTTATTCAAGCTACAGTTGTGCAGTTACTGGTTTATAATTACCAGCAAAGTGGTTAAAATGGCGGGTAATTTTATTTTAATACTTTAAATGATGCTTAGATTTATAGTAGTTTTGTGATGATTTGGGACTGATGTTAAGGTTACCTTTAAGAGATTTGTATAGCACTGACATTAGAGTTTGATGTAAATAAGTAATGTGCTTGAATCAGTGCATACCAGCATTTTCACTTCACATGTTTGTTTGGGTTGTTTTAATGTCCATTAAATGCATTTAGCCCAAATGTGTGTTGCATTTTCCCTTTTGTTTGCTTTTTTCTTCTTTTTTTGTGGCCCAATTCCCATTTCAGAGAGCAAACTCCTCTAACTGACGAACAGTTGGTAGCAGGGTAAGACCAAATCATTCTCAACCACCTTCCCTTCGCTTAGATCACCCCTGCCTTTTTTTTTTTTTACCCCCTTCTTTCCTATTTCGTGTCCTGTCCGTGTCCTGGATCTCCAACCCAGATCTCTCTAAAATCCCCTTAAAATGATCAGCAGAGGATGAATTAGTGCTGGGATTAGAAAACATTGAGTTTACAACTGCTTTTAATTGACCCGGTTGATATTTCTAACTTGTAGATTCAGCATTACAGGACAAAATTAAAAATAAAAGGCAAATTTAAGCAAATAATTCATAATCTTTTTTTTTAAATTGTGGTGGTGGATTGACTCCATAATTTGTTTTTTTTCTTGATGTTAACACCTTGATTTTTATTCCTTTTGATCGCGGCATGAGTAACTTAAGTCAAACCAGCATGAGTCTTTCACACTCCTCATTCATAAACCATTTTCACTTTTTTTTCTGCCAGGAGGCCTCTTCTCTCCTCTCCAGTAGCCCCACAAGCCTTTTTATTTACTGTCTTATTGTTAAATCATATTCAAATCAGATACATCTGATAAATGTTACCCATGCTGTAGACAGAGATGTGCTAGCTGTATCAGAGTAATTGAACCTTTTTCACCCGTCTTAACTCCTCCTGCTCTACGGTTTCTTACCGAGTCTGTTCTTCCATCCTTGAGGTTTTCCGACAGCATCCTGGCCATCATCCTGGCCACTAAGTCTGACATGTGTGGAAAGAAGTTTGAATTGAAAATAGACAATGTTCGCTTTGTGGGTCACCCTACTCTTCTTCAGCACCCTCCCATCATCCAGGTAAAAATAGACGAAGCCCAATGAAGAGTTTCAGCGAATGGTTTGAACAAGCGTGACGTAGAAACGAGGTTTTTTGTCATTTTATTTGTCGCTTCAACATCTTTGTATTGCTCTTCAGAATTTTAACATTTAACATCTCTTGAGGGAATTCCTCCCTTCATCTGGCTTGAATCGTGCTTTATAATATAAGGACAGTCTTTTCTGGTCACTGATTTAGTCTATCGGATGTTCACCTTTAATAAAAGGTGAATATTGAGGATGCTGTAACTCGTTCTTAATTTGCTTAGTTGCTTAACCTGCAGACATTATTTTACTGAGATGAGTATTTGGCTAACTCTCTGCTAATGGTGAAAATTCACATAATCGTAAATAAAAACTGCTGCTCATGTTGTCTGTGATAAAAGCAACACATAATAACTCTTATTACGATTAATTTGATCTGCTATTTTATCTGTGCGCATTGCTTTGCTTGGTATCTTGCTCCCTGTGAGCTTCTAAAACTCTCTTTGTTAAAAAATAAATTCTCTGCATCCTTTATTTTTGTCCAGTACTTGTCTGTGAGATGTTTTATATAAACCCTTTGGGGTGAGCTAGCAAGACTAGAAAGGTGATGTGTATATGCATTTATTTATCTGAATGCTGCCCGCCCGTTTGAGTCAATAAATGACCATAAATTCTGCCAAGTTTGCAAATGTACATGTATTCAAAATGCATGCATGTTTTTAAACTCTTAAATGACTGATTCTATAAGCCTACACATATATATATATATAAATAA
>JBAMIG010000022.1:13758368-13780569 GCA_037177335.1 Kiunga ballochi
ATATGGAGAGAGAGCAAGAGAGACAGAGAGAGAGAGAGAGAATCAGAACATAATCACGGATTTCATACATAGAAAAAAAGACAAGTGACAGAGCTGTGATGTGTGGCATCAGGACAGACGTAGGACACATTTTATATTTTACTCAAACTGCAGCAGTTGCCAGAAACAAATTCCTAAACCATTTTTGTTCTTCTATAAGCTTTTTATTTATCTATTTATTAACGCAAAAAGCGTCTTAAGACCAAAATATGCAGCACAATATGTCAAAACTCTTTTAATGATTATGACCCCAAAGACATGCAGTGATCTGTTGAGGTTCCAGACAAAAATCTGCTGATCACGAGCAGCAGAAGTCTCTTGACATAGAGTGTTGACTTAGTCATAGCTAGTGAACCAGTAGAGACCATTGTGTCCAGTGGCTGTGTTTCCGCAGCCTTTCAGGACGACTATGCAGATTTAGCTGTGCCACTTTTATTGTTGGCACTAGGAATCACATTCTGGCATCACTTTCATTTCCAGCAGGCACCTCGCTGCTTGCAACAGTGAGCAGGAACACTAGAGACTCATCTGTTAGAACAGATGGACAAGCAGTCTGACTATAAACTTATTAAACAATGAGTCAGAGAGACAATTACTGGATGTGAATTAACTTTGAGTTTATGTCATATTTGTTAAGCTGGGCAGATAAAACTTTTTTTAAAAATTAATTTTATGCCTTAATATTTTTTAATTAGTAAAATTTATTTTTAAGCTGTAAATAGTTTCACAGTGGCTCATTGCTAAATCTGGTTTATAATGAACGTCCCATAAAAAATTACAGCTCTATCTTTACTGAAAATAAGTAACTATCCTGAATGAAAACACTTTTTTTTTTATATCTATTTTGTGAAATTTGATGTTTATCTATCATCACTACTAAAGTTCAACACACATTTTTCACACTGGTGTTGTCCTGCACACACTGCATCTTTAGAGAAAATATGTGAAATTTTTTTTAAATCCTTGGCATATTTTTACACTTTGACTGTTTCTTTTCTTTCAAAATTTTTTCATAAGTCAAGGAATCCCAAATCAGGACATCAACATTGAACAGATGGTGTTGCATAACAAAGCTGAATGGCGACAATATTGCAGGGCTAGTTTTCCACCTACAGACATGCAGTTTAACTGCTTTGATGACAGCCTGATTAAAAAAAGAACATGATGTTAGTTGGTGTAAATAAAACTGCAGACTATTAGTGGCAAAGAATCATGAGATGTTGCAGTAACCACTTGCTTAAATTTGTGTTGTTGCATGTGCGATCCTCGTGGGATTTGGTGAATAAGTTCACATCACAGTGTTATATAGTTGCTCAGAGATCTTTATAGAGGCATGAGTTTTATAATAAATAATATTATAATAAAAATAACCACCCTAATCCACCTTTTACAAAATAATTTATCATGTAAAGTTTGTACAATTATTTATGTATTTTTAGTTATAACATGTATGTCATATTTTATGTTATTATATTGTTTTTATATATTATTATTGTACTGTATTATATTTAAATGAACTTGTAACTAATAATCTCAGCAACATTAAGAAATATGTAATACTGAAGGATTGTTTGTTGCAAAGACTGCAGGCAGTTGAACCTGGTAGCTATTTACATGCAGTGAGATTAATAATTGATGATAATAAATGATTTATGACTGTCTTTCCTTGTTTGCAACAGAGGTGTGGTGTGTGCCGCACAGGTGGCTGGTCTCTCACTGGGAGACGGAAGTATTACTTCATATGTGACCTAGTTTGCACAAATGCACACTGAATGCATGTCTTTAAAGCAAAAGGATGGCCTCTGTTTACATCTAATGCCTGCAAAAATAAGTAATCTTATATGGAGGTATGTAAGTGCAAATTGTAAATCTGTAGATCATCTAAAGAAAATGCTGTTTTATTTATTGATTGATACACACAAGAATGAGAATTTCTAGTTTTTTCACAAGAACAACGGTATATAAATTAACATAATATCTGCCACACAGTGAAAGCTGCTCTTACTGCTCTTACTGCTGAAGCATATTGTAGCAATAACTAACCCTTTACCGTTAATCCAACGAGTCTTATCACTGACGAAAGACACACAAGCAACATAATTTAATAAAATCATATTTGAATGTTTGATTAGTGCTGGTAGAAGCAATGGATGAAACCTGCAATTAACAGTCTCAGAAAATCATCTTTTGATAAGTTAACAGTATTTGACTTATTTGGAAGATGTGGGGAAATTCTTCCATCCCTTTGAGGGCAAAATATAAAAACAAATTGTTTTAACCCAGAACTGTCTTTCCTTTGTCTCTGATGAAAGAGGAAACCGTTTATGGGCAGTTTGACACAGTCCCTTTAGTTAAACATTATCCCCGCTCTCAACCCTTTTATCTGAGTCTGACTGATGGGCCTTCAGGGGCCCTGAGTCCTCCTACAGGTCCTCTGTAGCTTCCGTAATGCTGCTATTGACCCAGCTTCAACCCTCCTCAGTCACAGGGGAAACTTCCCCATTAATTACTGGGACTTCATGGTATATCAATCAGCAAGTCCTGGTAAGTTACGGAGCCACCCTTCCAGAGCAGAGCACGCATAAAAGAGTGGATTAGGTCTAATAAAGTCATTCCAGGGGTTGAGATATCATCGCAAGCTTAATGTATATGATTTGAAGTGTCGCTCAAGCTGAAAGACACTCATGAGGGTAAGATGAATAATAAAGCTGATGCATAGATTTTTTTTTCAGAACCTGATCAACTTTGAGCTCTCACTGGTTTATATCTAAAGGGTCTGATTCAGTCTGAATGGGTTTTAATTTAAAATGAGATGTTGAAAGATCCTTAAAGCAGCTTTTTGTTTGGGAAAGGAGCTGTAAATTCTTTAAACCACATTGTAATATTTCCTGTATCAGAAAGAAGCAATGCCAGAAAGAATGTGGATTGCTTCAGTGATAGGGTCATGTCAGTGAATTCTTAACAACACCCCAGTTTGGGTTGTGAAAAACAAATGCACAATAAATCTGAAGTTGCTCAACACTTGGGCTCTTGTGAAATACAAAATAACCTTTATTTACTGCAAACACCTTTAAAAAAAACGCTATAAAATGCTTAATAGGTGAAGACTGTCTTGTCAAAGATATAAAATGAGATCCTTAAAGAGACTTTTCCAGATCTACTTATGCCTCAAATCTCATCAGGGGATAAATCCATGCTTGGTGCCCCTTTTCAGCAACTCGGATCCTCACTGCTTCCTAACATCCATTTGCCTCCTGAAGAAAATTCCCAGGTGGATCTGAGCTTTCACTGATGGAATGCACTGTAATGGTCTTTTCATTAAACGGAGCTGCAGGGTATAGTATTGCTGCAGAAGAGGCTTCTTTATTTTTTTGCTCCAATTAATTTCCTACCTTTGCAATAAAAAATAAGTCTCAATTAGGGTTAGTATAGTATGTTAGTATGTTAGTAGTCACAACACGTCATTATTACATATATTTTGATGTTGCTTCAAATGTTTCCACCTTGTGTGGTGCAGTTTCAGCGTGTTGATATAGTGGTGCTATGCACAAACACATTTCTCAGAGGAAGTCTAATAGCTGGAAAATCAGCATATCCAGAATAAAAGCTCGTGAAGCTGATGCTCACTCAGAGTTTTTACTTGATCTGTGATGATATAGGATTGCATCATATCAGTAAAATGTAGTAACAGCAAAACATTCATGGGCATGTAATGCTCATCATCTGGTCATGTGGCAAACATTGCTTGATTTGTCCTAAAGTGGAAAATGTAAACTCCAAAGCACATCCACAACCACTATGGATATTTATTATTTTAGTGCTCAAACAATTTCCCAAATATTACAGATTCTGCTCAAAAGCAACTTGATTAACCATGAGACAAGCAGTTTCTATGCTCCACTAAAATTGTTGTACAATAAAGAACCCTGGATCATTCATTATTTCTTTTCTGCTGCAGGAACAGTTCAGTTATTACACTTTAGTCACACTTGTGTTGGTTATTTTATTTTATTAATAACTTTACATCAGATAAAACAATCTGCTATGTTATGTCCTCATTTGAGTTTCAAGTCAAGAATCAAAGTTAAAGACTTCTCATTAGTCCTTTTCTCGCTAACATAAAGGACACAGATTACTTCTACCTCCTAAATTTAAGGGTAATTAAAGGTTAAAATCACAGAAGGATAACGCTCCTGGTACAAAATGTCCTTTCCCGGCAACCTTCCCTTTAAAATGGGACATTCTGGTTGATGGTGTAAAAATAAAATAATAAAATCTTATCTATTTTGTGAGAATAGCCTATTACTACCAAAATAGACATAACTTATATGTTTCTGCAGCAATATGTTCCAGTTAGTCACATATAAAGAAGCTCCAGATCTACACTGAAGATTTTTAATTTATATATATATATATATTTATACATATACATACATATATATAGGCTATATATATACATGATGAGTATATATATATATATATATATACTCTCATCATGCAGAAATATTGAAGCTTTAGTGTAAAAAGCATGATTTGTGATGGTCAGGGCTTAGTTCCTTAAGCATTGATTGGTTGGGGATATGGCTTAGTCACCTCCAGTTAACCGGGAGCAGCGGCACCTCCCTGTTTACACCGATTGGTTAGTGTTGTCGACTTCCCCATAGACCGTCTTCAGTCCAGGGCGGGGCTGCCTCTCCAGCAGGCTGAATTAGGCTACAACCGGTGTAGCACAGGGGAACTTACCCGGTCGCTTCATGGAGCAGTGTGGGAATGCTCTGTCCATAGCAGCAAAGCACCGTACGGAACCACAGCCACATCTTCCCGTGTCCCCTCCGCCTCTGCTGTGACCGAACCGGACACCGTTTTATTCTACGGCTCCGGGTTTGGCTTGGAAACATCTGTGGGTGTAAAACGAGCGCATTTATTGCTGCGCCGCAGCCAGGATGATGTGACAAATCTGCTGTCCGTGGGAAAAAATTTAATAAATCTTTGGAGCCGGATAATTTGTTTTACTGCTGGACATCAACAGAGCTGGTTGTTACAGGGGTAAGTTGTGTCATTTTCGCTACTATCTTTGATCGCTCATACGGAAGGCAGCGGTCGGAAGAAGCGCTCACGAGTCGTGATCGAGAAAGAAACGAGAGTGAATTAGTCGATTGAATGACTGATCAATTACCTGGTCAGTACGGGGATCCTGTACGTTTAGGCAGCTCCTGACAAAAGACACCGTGGAACTTAAGGTGCTGCACAATCTGAGTTGTTTGTGGTGGAGTTGTCATTGTCAAAGTCGGCTATTTTAAGTGCTTATACTGTAGCATGTAATTAGGTCCACCTTAGGGCCTGATTACTATTTTAAAAGTACAATAAACACAAAATATTTATAAGATACCACAGTGGGATTAAGTGTAGCCTACAATGTGTTTAATGTACAAAATAATACTCATGATAAGTTGGTAACTTTGGTGTCCCCAGGACACCAAGCTGGTAATCATTCTTTATATTAGCCCATGTGGCTGAGATCAACAACCACAAAAACAAAAATAATAAACAAAACTGAGTGTCGATGATTGGGGTTGGATAATGGTGAAACCCATCATTTAAAGCTTCACCATAACCCCTTCCCTCCACACACACTCCTTGTCCTTATATATAATAAGCCATGCTACATCATCTTTTCATTCTTATTCATCTTATTGTTTGTCTCCTTGAACCTCAACATATTATTTTGTCCATAGATCTTTGTTTTTCTTCTGAATTGTGGTCTTTATGTCACATTAATGCATTGTGACTCAAAATGATTCATCACAGAGAGCCAGTAAATCATACACTTGCATAGACCGGATAAATGTCTAAATTTGACTCACCGTCAGTGAAGCATTCCAGGAAGGTAGCTCCAGCAGCCTACATATTAACAAACTACAATGTTGTTGACAGATTACACACACTGCTGCCCTACAATACCTGGGCAGACTAAAGTGAAACTGTAGACATACTGTATTAGAAACTGCTGAGTTATTTTGGCAGACGGGACACAAGAGCACATGGCCTGGTTTGTGTGCCCAGTGTTCCTGAAACATTATCACATGCAGCAGGGGGGGATCATAGCTAAGGGTGATGTAATCACACCAATAAAGTAAGCTCTCGATGCGTGATAGTGGCGGTCATACTCATCCTGCATATCTGCTCCAACTGGACTGGAGAGAATATTCCCAAAGTGTCTGTATGTTTGGGTGTTATATATGGGGAAGTGCTCCCAGGAAGGAGCTGGAAGTAGGTCTATCATTCACTCTGGTTTTTTGTTGACTAGCTGGTATGCAAGTTTTCAGGGGGTTGTTTAGGGGGGCACACTGTTCATGCCTGCATGACTCATGGTGCATTATCTGTCAGTCTGGCCAAGTGCAAAGTCCTCTACAAATTCTTCATGGTGTTGCCTTCAAATAAACTAGGGAGCAGGATTTCACGCTTAGTAGGCATGCTATCAGACTTGATTCACTGCTGTTCTTTAGAAGATATTTGTTTCCTTGTGTGTGTGTGTGTGTGTGTGTGTGTGTGTGTGTGTGTGTGTGTGTGTACAGTGAGCACTGATGTAGATTTGATTAGGTGATGCAGCTTTTGGAAGACTGCAACCCAACTATAGATTTCCTGGAAGAAAACGGCCTGTTCCCATACTTGGGCGTACCCTCTGTGATTATTGGTCACTTTTGTCAGTTTGTCTTGCTGCGCTCTGTCTGTGCTCACGAGAAACAAACGTCACTGAGATGAACAGTTCCATGTGTGCAGAGCACATGCTTCTCTAAATAACCTTGGGCTATGCAGCCCACAGACGCGTCTTTATCACAAGTTGAAAACCTGCTTGGTAAACATCCTTCTTTTAGGCATTCTGAGGTTTACATGATCTTAGTGAAAGTGTCTCTTATTTTTAGCTTTATAAATCCATGGCAGGAGGAATTATTTTTCATTTCTTGAAATGAAAGTATACTTCCCAAAAGTAAACACTTACCTGTTCTATCACTCTCTGTTATTGGATTTCTTTTATGTTATTCTGCTTTCTTTTTGGTTACACGTTCACATTCTTTTAAATAATAATAATAATATTCTTCTTTTTCCTTGGATGTAATTTTTTTAAATCTTTTTTTGCATTTATTTTCTGTAACAGCATATTTGCACAAATTTGACCTGATTCTTATTCGTTGTAAAATAATAATCTCTAGTTAAAAGGACTATCTGTCATTATTTCCCCAAAATTAACCATATAATAACAATGTATTTTGGACATTTTTGGCACTATTTCTTATATTAAAAAAAACAGACTGGTCATGATTAACTCTGACATTGCAAAAGAGAGAACAACGTGTCAGTGAAAGATTAAAATAGTTACAGTTAAATAAAAGTCATTTATCAGACTGTTTCATATCTGTCATCACTGACAGTCTGTTCTGCATGGGAAGTGCCAACTGAGGCTTGTCTCCTGCAAACATCTTTTAATGTAGGCAACAGTAAGACTACCTAAAGAAGTCAGACATGTTAGAAAACTCGTTTTTCCTCTTTAGAAACAACGTGAATAGATTCCTGCCAAGTGAATTGGTTACAACTGAATTCACAATTGAGCTTCAGCAGACACTGGCATGTCAGGTATGTTCAGCTTCAGGGGAGTCTTCAGTCGTCACCTCTAAGCTCGAGTGCGTTTGACACTGATGTGGTTTTGGTTATGACCAAGTTGTCAATAAAAGGTAGTTTTTATTTAGTGTGAAATAATACAGCACACTGAAATACAGCTGTTGCTCAGGTCTGCTGGTAATTTGAAAGGTCTAAAGGCATAAAACAACACATCAGTTGTGTTGCAGGAGTTTCTGCTTGCTGTTTGCACAGATCCTCATCCCACTGCACAATTTTTCTTACTAACATTGCACCGTTTCATTGTATTCCTCTTTTGATTGCACAGTTCGCACAACTATACGCATCCTTTCTGACACCTTTTTGGCTGCAGGATGCTGCTGCACTGGTCATGACAATGAAGTCAGTTGTGATGCAATGTTGTAATGCAGCAGGGCTATTTCAGGTCTGCTTCTAAGCCTCCACAGCTTCCATCTGCCAGCGTGCCACCTCGCCTTTTTCTCAGTCAGCACCTCATCTGTCATGGGCTGGGCAGCTACGTTACAACTAACTTTCACAAAATGCACCAGAAATATTTAATTTGCAGGTCGGGAGGAAAGTTGTAGATGTTCCTATAAAGAAAATGCACGCCACTGCGAATTATACTTAAATTTAGCTGATGCTAATATACATGTTATTAGTCAGAGCGTGTTAAAATTCATGACTTGTGTTCTCACTTGCATAGTATTGAGATTTCTAACATCATTGTAAAGCTCATTTTCAGCGCTGTAGGAGTGGAGCATGTATGTTCCCCCAACCACCAGCGGCTGTGCAGCAATGGTGGTTTTGACCTTCGATCTTCCTTTTCACGTGTGAAAAGTTCTCAAGAAACTCAAGAAATACTCATCTTTATCTGATACTTCAATAAGTAATGTTTTTCCTGTATAATGCCTCAACAGTCAAGCTTGAGTTACAGCAGGTATGCGACTCTGTGAAGTTAAAAACTGGTGCTTTTCTTTTCTTTTTTGTCCAAAAAAAGTTGTAGCAGGTTAATAAGAGAGTTTGTCCATTGCAGATTTAGTCCCAGGAGGTGCATATATTTTAGTCACACACACACACACACGCTAATTCAGAGCACAGTGTGTCTTTTTTCTTTGTTGCTTTTCCACATTGTTGTAACGGCACTGAACTTTGTTTACTTTCCCTTACATCATTGTTAACCTAGTGGGCCAATTTAAGGAACACCCTAACTGATACAGTATCCGAGCCCTGATACAGCAGCAGCAAGTGTTTTAAATAGGATAGCCTTACGCCTGGCCCACTCCATCCACCATCCTTTCTATACCTCCACCCCCTCTATCTTTGGCACAGCCAGTCGTCATACAGGCTGTGAATCCTTCGTGTGTACGAGACTGTTGAACCCGGGTTCCCTGAATGGAAGCGCAGACACACACACACACACACACGTACGTACGTTTATATCTGGACAGTTTCAACAATCCCACCAACATGACATACCACACACTCATTCCAGCAGCTTTCCCAAATACGAGGGTGTGTTTTGAACTGGTGTGACTGTCTTCTCAGAGGAGGTGGATCTAGTAAGAGTATGAATACTTTTATAACATTAAATGCTGCGGAGGAGTCATTAAATGTAAGAATAGTGCATATTCAACTGTTGTTTAACACAAGTGGATAAGTTAAGCATGTGTCTTTCTTTGTATTCTTTAATTGTTGTGTTTGAGATTTTGGCATAAATCCAGACATTTTATTCCACAAAAGTCATTTATCCAGTTACTAAACTGCCTTTTTTTTTTTTTTACTTCTTCTTTGCACTGCCAGCTTTTCCTATTGCCAGTTGACGGAGCTTGTAATGCTGCTTGCCAGGGAAAATGTTGTAAAGCCCTTCGTTTATGACGCTGACATGATCACGCCCAGTTATAGTGAAGGCAGTGTTTTAAGGCTTGCTGTCGGGTGTAATACACGTCCTCAGAAAGGGGCAAAAAAAAAAAATGTAAATCAGAAGTAATTCATTGCTGTAAACTGACCGTTTACTCTGAAACACAAGTTTTTTGTTTCACTTCTTTTTTCTTTAAACCCGACACCGCGTCTCCTTCCCAACACATTTCCTAATAACTTTATGACAGAATTTCTTAAGGTCGTCAAACCACAAATGGAGCATGAAAGTGTCCTTACATGTGTGCTGTGACCTGAGGGAAAAACTGACATTAGTTTCTTAGACAAAGAGTCTGTGTTTTCTTATGCAGCACCACTAGTGAGGAGGCCTTCCCTTTACTGAGCTGGACTTATCCCAGAGGACCTGCCCAAGGCTTCCCTCTTTTCCTGTTCTTTTGTCAGTTTTCCACAAATCTGTTGTCCCTGTTTCTTTATTTCAGCCATCCTTCTTCCTCTGCTTTCATCTTCAGATTTACAACCTCTGGACTCAGCTCAAGTTTGCCGTTCTACATGTAGGTCATCAACTCTGTTTCCTTTTAATGCAGTGGTCTGTTTTCTCTGTTGTGGGTGCAAATGTATCTTATGTTAAAGCTATTTTGACATTAGAAGAGAGTGGTTAAAATACATGTTATTTTCCTTGAAAAGACTTGGAAAAAGTGCAGTACTCATTTAAAAGTGTGCTAGCTGTACACATTTTGGGGTTTATTGTTATTTGAACCAATAATTAAAGAGCCACAAATCTAAAATCTGTGTGAGATTCTCTACACAAGCCATAATTAAATTATGGACACTTGTTTTGATACAGAGCACCAAATCTCACCTCGCATTTATCTGAGTCATTGCTTCCCAATCTACACTGTTCATGTTCCCTGCCAAAATGTGTAGTGACCCACTTTTTGCTTCCCTGTCAAGGAAAAAGATTTTTCCTGTGGACTAAAAATGTCAGAAAAATGTTTTATGATATTTTATTTATCTATTATTTATCTTTTATATATTCTGTCAAACAAAGCCCAACCAGAATAATTGTGTGACACTCGCGTAACACATATTATCACTGTGTTTCTTTTCTAACATTCATATATTTGCCCATAGAACAGATAAAAGTGATTCACGTGTGGTGGCTTTATTTAAATGACTTGGTGGTTTTGCATGGAAGTTGAATGCCTTTCCATCCCGCTAATCCTGAAGATTAAATAGGTCTCTGCTGCTGTTATCTCTTCAATAAAGTAAAATAAAAGAAATAATCCTCCTACCTGCAGAAAATCAAGTTTGTCCTCTATTATCTCCCCCAGAGGCTCCGGGACAGAGATTATTAATGCAAAATGTGTTGCGGTAAAGAATTTACTAGTTTTGTAGCTCTGTAACTGATTTTTGTGCACAACCCATGTGTTTCTGCATGCCCCCAGACAATTATGTTGTTTTTAAAAAGTGTATTTGTTAACTTTTTTTTAACCAGGTTGCATTCAGTCACACTGAGATTCAAAATCTCTTTTCCAAATGAAACCTGGCCAAGGCAACCTCCACACCACACATTAAAAGCAGAATTATGCCCAACCTTCACCACCCACATGGGCCCATCTGAAGGCTGAAGTGATGATAATCGATTTGTACTTTAGGTACACAACTGTAAAAATGATTTTTTGTAAAATTTCATAAAATCTTGCATCCTTCCAATGCTTGAGTAATTCAGGTCTATGAAAAGCCTTCATTATGAAGTTATTTCAACTTGAATTGTGGAAAGTTGGACAGTTTCTGCGCACCAATGGAAAGAAGCTGAATTCTTTTTGTTGTGGGTTTAGTAACTCTCTGACAACCGTAAATAAAATGAAGTTTTATAACAGCTTTTATCACCTTTTGGAAACTCATTCGAACAACACTTGTTTCTCTAATACAGCATCTATTCCATATGTGATTCATTTCTACTATTGCTACTGGCTCCTCCCACTGCTGAAGGTCACTCACCGTATCATGAGACATGTCTGCTTTGACTTCCCACTACACCGAATCCCTTGCTGTCTTTTATTGTTGCCCATGAGTTTTCAGCAGGCCAGGAGAGAAGGCCTTTCTTTTCATGCGTAAGATGACGTACATCCTATCATGACCAGGGTGATACGTGTATGTTTGCACGAGCAGCGTAGATGTGTTCCTGCACATGTGAGCAGGTTTGTGTTGTTTCTGTGGTCGTGTGGACGGGACAGAGAGAATGCAGCTAGTCTGGAGCATGTTTCCTGCCTTCATTTACGCATTGACCCCTCCTCTGTTCTGCATTTCCTTCCTCCCAGCTCTCACCAGTAAAACAAGCAGTAATCTGACCTCCTCATGCTGGTGGTCTACTCAAGAGGATGTGACATGACAAAGCTAATGGCTGTCCTTTGTGGGGTATTTTTAATCCCGTTGATAGATGAGATAATAGTGACGACAGTGGTAACGGAGCCTGAGGATTTTTTTTTTTTAAATTACTTTTCTGACTTTCACTTTCTATACAAGCGTTCATACGATGTCTTTGCAGTAATAGTATTAAGTTAACATGTCTTTCTCAGCTGGGAATTTGCTTAGTCGGCCTTTTCCAGTAAAAGAAGAATAAAAACTCGAGCCTGTTCCTTTTTTTTTTTCTTCAAACTATGACCAGACTGCACAATGACCCCTGTTCAGTTCGGTTCACATCGGCCCATACAATGAAGTCTTTTGTAGCCTTGATTCAGGCTGATATCATGCTGGAAACTATTTAGATGGGGATCACATGTTGTCAAGACACGCTATTTCAGAGATTCTTCTTTTACTCACTTAACAAAAAAAAAATGCAGACAATTCAATGTTTGTATGAAGAACCAGGGCTCATTTTGGAGGACAGGTATTGTATTATAATGATGAACTTACCTCCCTATGTTGTTTTAAATGAATGATCTTTTTAAGCTTAAAGTTAAAAGAAGAATCTAACAAATGATATTGCTATAGGATACAGGGCACAGTGGATGGGTCACAGCCCAACACAAGGAGACAAATAACCATCCACACTCATTATTAGGGGTAATTCAGAGTCATCGTTTTATATTATGTAGTCAATAGTAAAAGTGTCTTTGCTGTCTGCAGCTTCCTAAAGATTAGAGTTACAAACACTGACACGAGTTTACAAAGTGAGTATTATTTTTCTTCGCTGTCTCCCTTTGGAAGCTGAAAACTGACTTGTTAGCAGTAGCGACCTTGCTAAATGTCACGTGTTGCTGCCAGTACTTGCACAGCAGCTCCATATAGCTGTAAATAATGAACCTATTCTGCATGATTAAATAATTCAAGAGCTGAATTAGCCACCTGGCAAAAATGAGGATGAAAACTTGAATTTAAGTAGAAAGATCAGTCAGTTGACTGATTTTCTGTTGGTAGACGCACTGAAATGAACATTGTTATATTTGCTTTATTAGTCTCTGTGAGGTGTAACGTGCCTTACCACCTCTCTATATTGATTTCCTGTGCAGGATATTACTGCACAGTGAAAGACTGGGTCTTGTGCTGATAAAATAACAGAACACCATCTCTTGCCTGGCAATATCTAAGGTTTTGCAAGAGAATGAAAGAGGGTGTGTGCTGAACAATAGCAAATACAGGTGGTGATTTCCTTTGCAGGGATCTGTGTACACTTCCAATCAACTCGATAAGCGACGCTTTTGAACGTGGTAGTCTTTATTTTTGTCCCAGGTTTATCATGTTGGGTTCAGTTTCATCCAAATGTAGATTTGCAGAGGAGCTCTTTAAATAGACCACACACACACAGACTGCTCTTAGGGAAGCCATTTATACTTTTTATAAGCTATACATATCTCTGGCGCTCAGTAAACAGTGTCCTGATTGTAAGAGAGTGTGTACATATCTGTCACACCACACTGAAACCACTGCAACTGATATGGTGAAGTTTGTATTGTTAAAATGCTCAGACTGGCTATAGTTTGAGGTGGTAGATATATGACGAAAACATGGGGAAAACGACATGCTGGCTTAGGTCTCCATGCCCACCATTTACCTTTCCAGTCATGTCCAGCTTGCATGTCCCTTGGCTTGCTGTGACACTTGATCTCAGGGTCAGCTGCAGCAGATATTTCTGCCGTCTCTGTTTTTTTTTTTTTTTTTAATGTCATAAGGGCTGGTTTGGTGTGACAGACTGTCACATGTGAATCGGGTCAAATCAGTTTGACTGCAGCCTTTTCTGGTGCTGAGTTGCACTTTTTCTGCTCTGAGGCTGCTTACAGAGTATTTTCCTTCATTACTTCTAAACAGAAACACGAGAAATGAGAGTCTTAAGCTTTTAATTGTGGCTTTTTTTGGATGATCGAAGAGAAATTGCTTTCATTGTTGTACAGATACTGCATGATTTATTTGAGCATTTGCGTTTGTTGACTCACTCTTTATGCTGAATTTTAATCGGTATTCACAACTTGTAAAGTCTTTTGCCATTAATGCTAGTTCTGTATTATAACATGTTTATTTTTAGTGCTTGTCACATTTCTGTTTTTGTTCTTCTCACCTGAATAAAATGCCAGTGGCTTTGTAGTTTTTGTCAGCTTTTTAATTCACTACAGTTAGAGGCACGTTGTACTATATAAAGATCAAAAACCTGAGTTTTATAGAAACTAAACATGACTGATGTGTTGGTGTGATGTGATCTGAATGTCCTTTAGTTTGTGTAAGGAAAGAAAAAAAATCTTCTTTGGAACTGCAATTTTATTGTTTCCAGTTAAGCATGCGCTCCAATCTGGAGATTACTAGTAGAAACAATGCATAGCAAGCACATTTATAGTAAATGACTGACTGAGAAGATGGAAAACCTAATAAGTTTTTATCAGGACGGAACCTAAAAGAAATAAAACAACAGTTTAAATGATTTTTTAGTACAAAATAGATGGTAATACTATAAAATGTTACTGTACAAAATGGAATTTAAAGTAAAAGAAAAACAAATTGCAGCAGAAACACAGAGAAGGGTGTAAAAAAAAAAAAAAAGGCCCAAGGCCAGGAAGCACTGCAGGTATCAAGAATGAGGTTTCCTGACATCCCCCCACTTACATTAATAAGGTCATCCATCCTGCCTCTGCATGCTAGGCAGGCTCTCTTCCTTTCCACTGACCACCTTGGCTCAACAACCTTCCCCCCCCTGTGAGCAAGCAGGACCCTGCTGGGCTCAACACTGTCAGCTCTGTGAGCCTCATTCATGCAGCTCTCGCAGCCATCCAGTGTAGCTGCAAGACGTAGCAGCCGAACACACAAAGTGCCCGGAAACCAGCCAGCTCCTGTCCATAATAGTTAAACTACATGTGGTTTCCAGCTCTGCCATTTTAGCTTCGTTCTGTTTCTGCCCAGGAGCTTGAGGAATGTGGGTAGGGCACGCACAGAAATTTTAAATGGCCCTGAATTGAGAAGATTTCAATATATAAAGATTTCTTAAGCATTCATTTATGTTAGGAAACTGTTCTGTTGCTGTGCTTGTAAAATGTTAAAGTCACATGTTTCTAGGTAAATTAAGATGTTCTGGCCTCTATAAAAGACCACTATAAAAGCCTGCCAGATTACTATTTTACTTATTTATGATGAATGCAAAACAAGAGTGCAGCACTTTATCGTAGTGCTCTCCAAATGTTTGAAACATAAGAGCTAAACATAAAAAATGGCTATGTTCTGAAATAAAGGAAGCTATACCGGATTTATTTTATTCTCCTTGAGAAAAAGGTTTTCACGCAATATACAATGTGGGAAAAGAGCTAATTTTATATTTTAGGAATTACAAATAAATACACATGTTGGAGTTTAGGCCTTTTTAGCTGGTGGAAGCTGCTAATGCTAATTAGCTTGACATTCAATGCTAAACATATATATATATATATATAATTCCTGTAAAATAAAAACAATTAAATACAAAATATAAATGTAAATGCAATCACATTTTTACAGCATATCAGCAACCGAAAAAGGACTAGTCTGAAGCCCCCGGACTTATTTCTGCCTACTCTTTACCTTGCCATGAGTGTTTTACTAAACAAGGACCGTTGCATTGCAACAAAGCCATCTCTCCTAATGTGAGCACGACAGATCTTGTAAAAAGAACAGACTCTTTCTGAAAAAAAAATTAATTTACCTGAGACTCAGACATTTACTGGAACCAAAACCAGAATATACTGGAAGATATCTGAATAAAGTGCTGTAAATCTAATTCCCTTAAGGGAATCACCCCAAAGGGACCAATAAAGTCACATCTAAGTATAAGATCTGTTTCCTCTGGAGAATCCTGCACAAGTCCAAGATGAGCGTGCACATGTGTGTGGAGTGGGAGTATTTCTCACTGTGAAAAATAGGAAGGGGTGAGGCTTACAGTTCAAACTAAAATATTCTCACTTATGGTTCAAAACTGTGCAGAATCAGCTATTGCACCTTTTAATGTAACAGCAAACAAAACAGGAGCACGACACCCTCTTCATAGACTTTTATTCTTTTTTTTAGTGCATTTGAATTGGTAGTTGGAGCTCTTTCAGATGAAATTGACTGCAAATTTCTCCTGTGACAACTCGACCGTCAGATGCTAGTGTATTTCATTGCATTGCTTGAGTTTACCAATAAGTCATTATTTTAAAGAATTTCTTTATTAAACTCAAGTTTGTAGTTGTAATGTAATAGTTTGGAGCTTCCCATGGCAAAATACTGATTATGCCCGTCGACTCCAGCCATTGTGGTCCATTAAATGTCTCTTACACCTGCAGAGATATATGCTTGTCCCTGTGTTTTGATCTGCCTGTCTGTCCTCTGCTGCCTAATGTGTGCTGGACAGGCTGTGTCTGCCCCAAAATAAAAAACAATCTATGTCGGGAAGCTGTGGCTTTTGTGATTGGAGTGGGAAGTGTGAGGTTTTTGTTTTTTTTTTTCTCCCTACACAGAGCAGGAAGCTGGTCTTGCTGGGCCCAATGCTCACTTATTGATGTGGGCGTTTTCCCCCTTTTTAGATGTGAATCTTGAAGTCAAAACAAATCCTTTTGAGAAAATAGATTACATTGCAGTGGTTAAAAGAATGTGAGCCTTGAATCAGTGCTGTGAATGTAAATATGGTGGGAAACTAACACTTCAGATAATTACCCTCTGAGCTAAAGCAGAAAGGTTACACAGCCACCTTGAGAGTAAGATAAAACATTATGGAACATCTGTTAAGCAGGAGGCAAGTGGGATAGTTTAAATACTGTTGTGTTATATCACCAAGTGCTTGCTTTTTTCCCTTTCTTTTTCTCTCATACACGAACCTAGATAACACGTGCTGCCAAGGAGGAGCTAATTCTCCAACCTGGATATTTGCCAGACTGAGTTCAACGCTTCTTCCCCAAGGATATGTGCTTCTGAAGGACTTCCTGCCTATAATGCCTAATTCTTCTCATGCAACGACCAGCCTCGAGTCAAACCTTCTCTGTGCTGTGATTCATAGTTTTCACAGTGAAAAATGCATGGAAGGTGATCATATTTGCCCCGGCATTTTAGCAACAACTATGCCAACTGTTCCAGCTGAACTCCTGCTTAGACACGAGTTGCAGCGCTTTGCCAGATTTACTGCTTTGTTGACATTGGATCGGGACAAAAGAGGATGAAGGGTACGGAGTTACCCCTCTCTTGACTTTCCATTTTGTCGAATGTTGGGAGGTTATACCCAGACTGTTGGAAACATAAAATTCACTTTTTTAGATGTAGTTTATATTTAGTTTGTGTGTGTGTGTGTGTGTGTGTCATCAACACAGCATTCAGAGCAACCAGAGGTACAAGTAAAATTAGCAGTAGCTGAGAAGTGGAGGTGCCCTTCCCCTTCACCGATCTGCTCTGTATCAGGAGCCCTGCTGTTTGAACTGACACCAAAAGTAATCAAACGTTAGTTATTCTAGCCTGGAGCAAGACAGGAGGCTGTTATTGTAACGTCGAGCCCCGTACAAGCTGAAATAAGAGATGCAAGCTGGTTACACACACCACAGATCAAGCGTTTGGACACACTTTCCCTCTGGATTTAATAGGAAAGTGTGTCCAAACTTTTGAAAGGTGTGTATTTGGGTCAAAAGGAAGAGAATAAATTATTTTGTTGTAGTTTTGTCTCTCTCCTGACTTTGTTTCTGGCTTTCTGTTAGTCAGCTTTAGTCTATTCTGCTTTGACAATCTAGTTTCTGTCACCTGAGGTCACACAATCAGGATAAGCATTTAATATGTGCGCAAGGCCACTCATTTCAGATAGACAAAAATGAAACAATGCCGTAACAACCTAAAATATGCCTTTTCCTATTATAAACGCTCAACTTTCTCAGATGTTTGTTGCTGTCTGCACAACTGCTGCTAACATTTCTGCTCTGTCAGAAAGACCTGGGCTTTTTTTAAGCCCTGCAACCCGCAGCATGAGGTTTTCCCTTCCGTCTCTGATAAGACCCACCAGCAGCACTTCCCATCATCACATGGGTTAAAACAGAGTCCTGTGGTGAGTTAAAAATGCCAATGTGAAACAGATGTGGTTGCTAAATGCCGCCGGCTTTTTCTCCTTTTTCTTCATGGCACTCGAGTTGTAACATGAGAAGTGGGGGTGTGACTGGTGAAAAGTCTTGATGTGGTGATGTTTGTGAGAATGTGACAAGAATGTTGTGATGAAATTTAAGCTAATGAAATGTACTACCAGAGAATTAGCATATTAGCGGGGAAGCTTCTTGAATTTGGTTTCATAGTAGCTCTACAGAAGATGACGCCCTCTGCGTGTTTTGGATAAAGTGCAAATGTTGGATTTTAAGGGGCTAGATTGTTTGTTTGTTTGTTTGGTTTTTAAGGAAGAAAAGGACAGGAAAGAAGCCCAGAGAAGTGAAATTATATGGTGGAACTATAAAATGTAGGGCTGGTGATAATAAGGCTGCAGCTTACAGTCAGACTCTCTGATACTGAGGTTTACAGTGCACCTCCTGTGGTCCACGAGCCTCATCATGAGAATGCACGCACAGTCATGAGCCTCTGATTGATGCCTGCTGGAAGCAGAGCTACTTTAAACCACAAATGGGGATTAGGCATGATTTTAAGTGAAAATTAAGGGATTATCTTTAAGACTGGGAACTTCCTCACTCTTCAACAAATGCCCGATGTTTTTTTTTTAAGAGTCTTGGATGCTTTTTGGGTTGTGGGTGACAGCTGTAGAGTAATATCAGTGCTAACTGCTTTTACTATGCAGTGAACGGAAGCATGTGAACGCCCACATATGAAGCAAATAAGGGCCCTCAACATGCTCCTGTGAAACCATTTATACTCATTGTGACCATCTCAGCTACTTTGACACGTTAGCTTTGTGATATTTCTTTTGATTGATTTACGTAATTGAGTATTTGTGATATAAGTTACCTTTGTCTGCATAGCTGGCAGGCCTGGGGTTGGACAGAGGACATGGCTGAACCACGGCGGGAAAGCACCAGCAGCCTTCAGAGGAAGAAGCCTCCCTGGCTCAGACTGGACATTCCCATGGCTCAGATGTCGCTGGATGAGGCCCCTACTTTTGTTCAGGTACCATCTTTCTCAGTATTTATCATTTATGTCATTTACTGCTTGGGATGGTTCATATTCTCACTTTTCCAATGCATCCTTTTGTGTTTAGCCGATAAAGAGGCAGGGGTTCCTGCGCAGTATCAGCATGCCGGTGGAGGCCTCCCACCTTCAGTCACCACCACGTGACCTGTTTGACACCCGACGGCCTGTGTTGCAGCGTCAGTCATCCATTACACAGACCATAAAGAGGTAAGATCACCTCTTAAATCCCTATGATTGCATTAAGCATCATAACATGTTTATGATGAACTGCTTCTACATTTCACTATAAGCAAAACTTCACGTCTATTTTAGAGCAGTATGTAAATATTTGTTCATTTGGATAAGTTATGGTATTGCGGTGAGGATATTGGTGACTTGTGAAGGGTTACAAAAACAAGAAAAAATCAATATTTTTATAGTGGTTCTCTTCCTTCAGTCTCTTTTTCAATGTTAACTTAAAAAAATGTGACTACAATCTTGATACCATGTGCCTGGTTATCACTTTGCTAATATTTCCACTGCCTGCTTTGCTATCTCTGCATGATGACTGCAACAACTGCATTTTTCCTTTTCACTTCCTGTTTTTTCTTCCTCCTCTCATCCTTCACACTGTCCCTTCTCGCCACCTTCTGGCCCTGTTCTGCCTGGTCACAGCAGCAGGAGAGTGCACTTTGAGCGGATTAACACTGTCCCCATTAAGGGACAGCGGGCTGCACGACGCAGCACCAGGAAACATCATTCTCTCTCCAGAACTCTGCTCAGGTATGGCAGGAAGGGCTTCACAGGACTGTGAGCTTTGGAATCGCAGACTGAAAATGCTGATCAGCTACTGTAGCGTTTGAAGGCATACCAGATCTGAACCTCCCTTTTGATTTAGATAAACACACAATCACAATATCCCCATCATGCACACAGGAAGGAGTTGTTGTAGGGAAAGAAATGCATATTTTAATGAGTTAAAAATGTGAAAGGTTAGGATTACCAATAAATGAACCTGAGCTTGATGTGACTGAGTAAAAATTCACTCAGGAATGTTTCAACTTCCTCATCCGGGCCTTGAGGGGCAGTAGCATTCTTTGTTCTGGTGCTTATTAAAGCTGCCACATCAGCAACATGACTGCATGTTTATACGTCAAGCGGAAAAAGAGGCGAAATAAAAGGAAACCAAGTATTGTGTCTTTTAGGTTTTTCACAGTAGCATTTTTAGTTTCAGTTTTCAGCATTGAGATTTTGCAGATCTATCTGCAGCAGTAGAACTTCACTAATCCCTCTTTTATTCTTCTTTAACAACATAGACTGAAAGAAAGAGTCTGTTTGTTTGTACACATGTCAAGGCTTTTCTCTCTATAACACCTTTTTACATTCTGGGATGTGTTGTTTAAGCATGGTTCAGATTTGCTGTTCCTACATTTGTGGGTGTATGAAGATGAATTTAACTTAAACACTGAAAAGTTAAAAAGCTGTTATTTGTGATGTTAGGGGAACGGCGGACTGGTTTGGGGTTGGTAAAGATGGCGATGCCACTCAGAAATGGCAGAGGAAGAGCCTGCGGCACTGCAGCCTGCGCTATGGAAAGCTCAAACCACAGGTGATCCGAGAGATGGATTTACCCAGCCAGGATAACATCTCCTTGACCAGCACTGAGACCCCACCTCCTCTATATGTTCCTGGATCCCAGCATGGAATGCAGAAGGTAGATAAATATGGCTGCATGTTACATGTATCAGTGGGTTTTGCTTTAACCTGACATATAATAAAATAAATACAAAACATCAAACTAACATCAGGGGAAATCATAAAGAACATTCTCTAACTCTCATAACCTGTTCAATGTCTCATTTAAAATAGGTCTCTTCAAATGTATCTTTAAACTCCTTTTATTCATCTCTAGATTGTAGATCCATTAGCGCGTGGAAGAGCCTTTCGAATGGTGGAGGAGGTGGATGGCTACAGTGTGCCTCAGACTCCCATCACCCCCGGAGCTGCCTCTCTTTGCTCCTTTACCAGCTCCCGCTCAGGTCTTAACCGGCTGCCGCGCCGCCGTAAGAGGGAGTCTGTTGCAAAGATGAGCTTTAGGGCTGCAGCTGCACTGGTCAAAGTGAGTGAACATAAGATGAGTTGAGCAGATGAAATGCACTAATAAGAAACAAGGGTAAAAAAGGGGCATTTTCATGGTTCTGGTTTCTGCACTTGTATGGAATTTGTTTTAACATACTTGGACACATTTTTTATTAACGACAGTAATACTAATAAAAGTGCACATACGTGTTTTTGTGTCTGTGTACTTCACAGGGACGGTCATTACGAGAAAGCACTCTAAAACGAGCTCAGAGACGGAGCTTCACCCCGGCCAGCTTCATGGAGGAAGATGTTGTGGATTTTCCTGATGAGCTGGACACGTCTTTTTTTGCCAGAGTAAAATGAGTTCAATTTAATCGATGAAGATCCAACAGATTCTTGGACCTCGACTTCCTTCTTTTAACCATAATGTTTCTTGTAGGATATGATGCAGGAGGAGTTGTCTACATATGCAGATGAAGTATTTGAATCGCCCTCTGAAGCCGCCATCAAAGACACAGAGTCCAACAGCAAGAAGGATGAGATGGAGCTGACTGGCAGCGCGCTCGATAAGTCGGAGCTAGAGAGAAGTCACCTCATGCTGTGAGTGATTTTATCACCGTTCTGTAATGACACATAATTAAAAAGAATTAAAAGGGATCTTGGATATTGTAACGCAATATCTAAACTGCAAAAAAATGTGCTGCCACTTTGTAAAAAGGGGGATGTGTATAGAGGTTAAGCACAAGAAAACAAATGAACAGGTAGAAAAAATGGGCGATGAGGTTTTCTCTCTCTACCTGTAAGAAATCTTACACAAAAAGCAGTTTTTTTCATTTTCAATGCAAAGCTCAGAATCTGCACTAAAGTCTCCAGACAATGCATCAGGAGTCGATGGAGAGAGGAGCGGATACTTCCTTCATCTTAATAAATCCCTAACTATGTCTCAGTGTGGAATGGAAGTTGCACAGAACAGGAATGGTCAATGGTAAATGGT
>JBAMIG010000022.1:13789925-13805567 GCA_037177335.1 Kiunga ballochi
TGTTTTCTTGGACATTAAAGTTCATGTTAAAAGAATTAATTAATTAGATTTCAGGTACAATTTGTTTGTTCATTCATTTTTTTTTTTTAAGTTAGGATCCATCATTATACAGTGGGATGTAGGCTACAGTATGTTTTATTTTTAAAGGAAAAGGAAGTGAAAGTCAAAGCTTGCAATGTATTGCAGTGAGAAATCTGGATCTCTGTGCATTCAAGCAGGCACAGAGATCAATATATGAAACCGAGCTGAACATCCAGATCTGTTTCAGTAATGTTAAAAATAACTAATGAAACCATAAATCTTGTCGTCATTTTGGACTCTGTGCTCAACTTTAACAGCTGTATTAAAACTGTAACCAAATCTGCATTTTACCCTCCGGAAGGATACATCCGGAAAAAGACAACGATGACTCAGCAGGATTTAGAAACTTTTGATGCAATTATCTTGAAGACAAATAAAGACAATGCTGCCACTCATGTTTTAACAAAAACCCCAAAAGGTGACCTACCCCTCTTCTAGTTTGCAGATATTTACACTGGTTTTCTGTGCAGCAATTTCTTAAAACTTTTTCTTCTGCATGGTTTTTTCAGGGCACTGAACATATTTTCCTAATATCAGGAACCATTTGCCAGACAACCCCAAGTCTCTTCCATACCCATGTTTATTTAAATCTTGTCTGAATGATGGGATGGGGAGTTTTTCTTTTTGAATATTTTTATATATGTGAATTTGATGTTTTTTTGTTGACATCTGTTTCATGTTACACCACATGTTCTTTTGATTCTTTAGTTATAGACAGCACATGAGGTTACCTTATATATCAAACATGTTTCAACAATAAACCACTGGGATGCTGGACAAGAGAAAAAAAAACAAAAAAAAAAAACAATAAACCACTTTGCCTATAATTACATTATCTTATGCATAAATCTGTAGGATAAAAAGGTTTTTTGTTGCAGAAAAAGGAGATGTAATAAAAACTAAATAGGTTTAGACATAGAATTAACTGCAGGACTTCATTAAAAGCATTCAAAGTTCAAATGTTTCTTGCAATATAAGTGCAACAAAGTCTCGACAGTTCTGTTGCTTGCTGGTTACTCAGTCAAAAACATGTTTTAGCTTTTCACAAACTGGGAACTTTCCATACTTTTCTATTTAAAAGTCTAGAACCAGCATTTATTTTGCCATAAAGGTTTAGTATTTTCTACACCTAATATTGTACATTTATAGAATTTTTCTCTTACTAGATCATACTTGTCTAACAATTGTTTTTACTAAATATGAGTTTACCCTCTTCAACTTGCAGCTTGTTTCTTCACATTTTGACGTTTTACAATTACCCGCCTGTTACACAATATTGACATCACTCATAGACATAAATATTGACACATTTGAGCTAATTGAAAAGGTTTTTAGTCATTTAATCATAAATAATAAAGAATGGAAGTGGCTCAAAATGACAAAGACTGTTCAAATATTGGATATTTGTTCTTTATTATACACATGCTGCTATACACACAGAAAGACACGTATTGATTTACCAGAAAGCCAAAAACCACCAACTGCAGGGTTATCCTGGATACCAGGTCAATAGTGGTCAGAAAAGGAAGGCACAGTGTCGAGTTGAAATGGCACAGAAGAGGAAGGGGCAAAGACAAAATAATCACAGGGGCAGGTTGAAAGCAGAAAGAAATTCACATGCAAACGTGAGCCTAATTATTTAAAAAAAACTTTGCATCTGTCGTATCAGATGTCTTCCTTCCAGCAAACACACACACACAGGCTTAAGCCTATACACTATTAATAAATGCATACTCCATACTTGATCATTATAAGGTAAATGTAAGATCCAACTAAATATTGATCAATGTCAAGATACACTTTTCCAGAAGCATGAAGTTTGCAATATAAAAACACGAGAAGCTCTGTACATTAGCATCATAAATCCTTTTTGGGCTGAAACTTGTATATTGTAGAATTTGTAAGAACATCAATGTCCACTGCAACAAGCAGGCAGCCATATTAAGTCAAGGCACATAGATCTATATGCATGGTGCTAAAAACACAGGACCAAGGTAAGTAAAGCCGCTGCAGCCACACAAACACGCCGCTCAGTTTTTGTTGTTGCTGCTACAACATGAGCAAACACTGGCATAGCCACAAAAAAAGACTACAGAGAACCCAGCCACATTAATAAGAAGCATGCATGCTGTGCAATACTACAGCATACATGTAGGTGGAGCATCTATGCTTGTTTCTGGCAATAGACATCTTTCAATTTAGCTGTTAAGATGTGAATCTGTAGTTCTTATTTCTTATCAGTCATAAATAATGCACGTTGACTGAATGTTTCATTATTTCAGCTTTGGATTTTTTTGCCCTACAAGATATGCAAGTATACAGTTTGGATCTAACTATACAGGAATCTAGATGTTATACACAGATAAACGCTTTAAATAAAGGCGGCGTTATGTTTAAGACAGTAAAGGATCAGAAAGCATTTCATTGTATACTATGTTAAAAGGAATGAATCATGAATGATTTTTGTTATCGTAAAATCATCTCAAGTATACACACACACACACGTTTGTAAGTAATATGCTTTTAAATGCCTTCATAAATCATTCAGTCTGACAGAAATAAAACAAGTCATATATCCATTAATCTGATGCTTTACTAATTAATACGATATCTAAACACAAACTGCTTTCATAAATTCTTTTGAATTTAGTGTTAACAAGTTGATACACATTTAATTTAAAGTAAGTGTGCTTAAAAGCACCACCGTAACAGGTAGCGATACACCTCTGGAATCAATGTTACAAGACCACGACTCCAGCCGAGACACGAAACACCGTGAGAGTAAATGAAACCCATTCAAACGTCAGACCTGTTTTTGTCCCTACATCCGGAAGAGAAAGCTACTGAAAACAACGCTTCTGAGGCATCGATTAAATAAAACGGTATCCAAGCAGATGACTGGGCATGGAAAGGGGTAAGTAATCAATAGACTGGAATAGCTTAGTGAAATAAGGCTGGGAATGAATCAGGGGTTGAGGTGTTCGTCTTCCATATGAAGGCTGCTTGTGGGGCACAGAAGAGGCTGGCTGGAGCTGTTTGTGCTCTGACTTTTCAGACTTTCTGTGGAGTCTGAAGATCCTAGAGAGGAAGAGGCATCATCAGACTTTCAGGAGAGACCAGAGATACACAGCAAAAAAAAAAAAAAGCTTCGTCCTAAACTCTTAAAGTTTCACAAGTTGTTAAAACAGGCTAAAAAAGTGCATTTTAGTCTAACTATGGTAGACAACAGCGATTGTATTCATGAAGAGAGAGCAGTAGAGTCTGTGTATACAGACGCAAAGCAGACAGAAAAGCCTACATACCACAGTTATTCCTCCATACCAATAGAACAGGAATCAGGACCTAGAGCTGAAAAAGTGAGCCGGTACCAGGAGAAAGGATGGCATGGAACAGGAGAGGAGTGTTAGGAAACACACAGAGCCAAGAGCACACAGGTTAGATGCAAAGCTCAGGAAAATCACAGCCCTAAGGACTTTATAAAAGATAAAAGACACTGAGCTAAAGAACCAGAATAGAGATTCAGCATTTTAATAGAGACAAAAGTAACCAAGAGGCAGATAATGTAGTTTAAGGGAAGCAGATTTGCTCTGTCGCTGGAAAGCACGGCTCACTTCAATGCTTATTCCCCAAACAGACAATCGGATGTGCAATAAACAAACAAAAAGCATCAACACTGAAACATTTGCTGTGTTTTCCTGATGGAGGATTTCTCACCGGGCAGAGACAGCTCACCCGCTGGGTCACTCTCTGTTTTGGTCAAGCTGCAGTGTTCACTACTGCAGTCTTGCAGGATGTCTCCCCCAGAATGCATCCTGTCGTCTGGATCGACCGGGACAGCCACAATGTCAAGATTACAACTGAGCATCTACCGACCGAGTGCAGAAAGGAGAAAACTCACCGTCATCTGGAGAGAGGGACTCTGCCACATCCTCGGTTGCTGTGGCCTGGGAGAAAAACAGATCTTTGGTCTACAGCGGTGTCAATGTCAAATTTTCCGGCTGTGAAGTGAAAGCTTACATCTGTGGGGGCTGGGCTGCTGGAGAGGAGTGTGTGTGGCTGAGCATCTGACATCTCCGACAGCTTCTCTTCATCCTCTTCCTGGATGGGAGATGATGGTGATCTAAGGGTGCTGGACAGAAAACATAGCACCAAAAAAAAAGAGGCTGTTACAATGGGATGAAACGAACTTCCTGCCACAGTTTCGTTATGAATAAACTGCAGTGCAGTGTGAAGCCACTGTTCTTCATATGTTCTCCTTACCTGTCAGGTGATTTGCTGACTTTGCCTTTCTGCAGACTCCCATCACTTAAATGCTCTGGAGAGCTAAGCTGTCGGCTGTCACCCCCCAGACTTCCGGAAAAGTTTATTTCATCGTACAGGGGAGCAGAAGGGATGGCAGGAGACACCGACCGCAGACCGTTCAGAGCCTCCAACAGCGAGATCGGTTCAAAACCTGGAGGGACTGAGTCTGAACCCTGCGGAGAGTTAAACAGAGAGCAGAAACGTTTGTTCCATCCCTCTATTCATTTTCCATGCCAGTTCAGGGTCGTGGGTACGACCCGGACAGGTCGCCAGTCCATCACAGGACCAAGAAGATCGTAATGCGCACGATACGCGAGACACCTACCGAGTGCTCATCGTGATCCATAGTCTGAGCCAGAACAGGACTGAAGGACACAGGAGAGAGAGCGCCAGGCTTTTTCCTCACAGCTCGGATCTGCAGCAGGGCCCTGAAGGCTGGCAAGAATAAGGCAAAGGAACAAATAAACATGATGACAATCCCACAAGTGGCATCACTGAACCTCTTCAAAGAACGCAAACGATTCAGCCGTGCTTACGCAGCCTGCAGATGGGACAGTTGTTGGCCTGGTAACGCAGAGTGTCGGCACAAGAGTTGCAGAGACACAGATGTCTGCAGGGCAGGATGAGTGTGTCTCGAAGATCCGACAAACAGACGACACATTCATTGCTGTTGTCGCTGTTCTCGTCGTCCGATGGCTAAGAAAGAGAAACCCAGTTAAACAAAAACACACTGAATGAACTGATCTTTATTCGGCATCATGATTCAGATATATTCTACCCCACCTTAGTTTCTTGGTTGTTTTTGTTTTCAATGCCATAGATTTCCTGTAAGAGGTAGCTCACTCTGTCCACCTATAAATATACAGAAAAGGAAATGTGACATTTATGGAGCAGAACCAGGTAACCCTGATGATTAATCACACTGCTTTGTGTGTCCCTGGTTGTTGTGATCACTGTCCTGCGCTGTGTTCACAATATGCTCACCTAAAAATCATTATTAAAACCAACAACAAAGAGCCACACAAGTATTCATATAAAAACCTGTTCGAAGGTTTATTTTACTCCTAAACTGAAAATGTATACAACAGTTTGGTCTGATCAACATCAAAACAGGAAGTTTTTTAAACCTACGATTTGCTTCTGCTTCAGCGGCTTGACGGAGAAGCTGCCGTCGACATGCTGAGGGGGAAAACAAAGGCGTTTACATGAAAGCGTCCCACATGTTGCACGTGATTTACCACGTATAAGCATGTACATACTCTTTCAAAGGCTGCCAAAAGTACGTGAGCGTGTCCGAGACAGTCTTAAAAAGACAGAAACGATACACACAAACATTAATAAACATCTGCAGTAACAACATGATTGAGTTGTCAGAACTGGTGACCTACCATCTCCTTCATCAACCACAGCTTGGATTACCATGGGAAACACTCCTCGGTCCAGGTCAAAGTTCAGCTTTTAAGAGTAGCAATAAAATATTCAGTTAGATTTGATTCATTTGCTGACGTCTCAATGTTTCTGTAACAAACTCAGTGCTTACATCTTCCTCTTTCCACTCGCTGAAATCTATCTTGAAAGACGGCATGGAGAACTGCTGGCTCACTCCTCGCTTGTAATGTACCGTTTCAGAGACCATGGATGGATCCTTCGGGCTGTAACTACACAGACAATGAAAACCCCTGAGGTCACAAAAAACAAACATTAAAGGCAGAGTTCTGAGATCTTTTATTCGCTTTTGATTTGGGAGCCATCTTTCATCAATAAATACGAAACGGAGAAACAAAAACAGAAGCTGACGCTGCCTTTCATCCTAAAAACGTAGCTTCAAATCAGTATATTAGTTTCATCTTCATCCAAGTCAACAGTATCCATGGTGACTGCTGTTGCTAATGACCTCTTGTGTCTATAATAGACTTTGTGCTCTGAAGCTTGAATCTCACCTCCCATAAAAATTGGCGGAAATGTTCCAGCACAAAGTTTGACACTAAAATAAAGAAGCTGTGTGAATAAAAGGACAAAACCTGATCTAGACACGGACATCTGGAAGTTTGTTTTACTTGGAAAGGTGCAGAATAAAGGTCACATTATATTCTGTACAAGATAGTTTCAGACCTAATCAATCCCTAATAAGTAAAAGGTCATAACGTTAAATCCTTACATAGCCATCCCATTGGAGAACTCCTCAAACGCCTGGCAGTAGAGGGTGATGGCTACCCGAGCATCTGCATCAAAGGTAAACTCCACACCATACTGAACCTTTGGTTTCCCACCATCCTCCAATGAGGTCTCAGAGTCATCTTTATACCTAGAATCACAGGCAAACACTTATCGAATCTCTTTTGCTCAAAACTCTGTGTTGTTGTTGCATCTCAGCATCTTTACCTGACTAAACGCAAAGAGTCCTTCCTGATGTTAATCAGGCTCCTCAGGGTTTTCACAGGCTCATGGGGGGCAGGTGTCACGTATGGAAACTAGTTCAATAACAGCAACAAGACAGACCTTTAATGTACATTTCTTCATTAATACTATCACAGACTAAATATGTGTTGAGCTACATTTAGCTGCATGATATTTTCAGAGTTTAAGGAGCATCAGTTTTTCACCTGCACTGGCCTATTTCCAAGAAAATTCAGGTCCATGTTTTCCCCAAAGAGGTATCCCTCTGGATGAGGTGTGTCAAACTTCTCTCCTCCCATGAAGAAATGGCTGGCAAAGTAATTCCCTGGAGATGAAAGGGTGGAAATGAGTGATTATAAGGGACTGCCAGCAAAATGACATGAACTGTAATGCTGTCATGGGTGAAGCAGAACAGTTGAACAAGATTTAATACCTCAATGAGACTGGTCATGTAGAAATGATTATAAATGACATTTTATTCGCTGTTATTTATTATTTTTATAATAAATGTACAGTGTTGTTTGTCATGTAAAATAAGGGCTGCCACAGACAGTCACGTGAGGGTCATGTCAACATCTGGACTCAGCTCGTGCAGCATCTCTCTCCTAAACAGAAACAGTTGGATGGAGTGTGTTCCCTCACAATGCTAATCAATATCATTACACCGATCATGATGGCGGTGCTGTAATAAGTTCGTTACACGCTTAAAAGGTTACGCTTTTTTTAAACACATCGACAAGGGCGGTGTTTGACACAAAAGGGCTTTTAAAGACAAAATAAAAGACATATAACGTCATACAAAAACCAAAACACACCTATTCCTCCATAAACGCCAATTATACGGCTGATCGATCGATCATTTTCTCGGTGTGACAGATCATTTACGCGTTACAGAGATAAAAGACTCAAGCAGATGTTGTTGTCAATCACTTACCAGATTTTGGTGGAAATCTATAGGCCGAGTTGGCCTGGATGTCTATGTCCTCCACACCAGCGATCCTGCGGCTCAGGATGGACCCCATCTTTCTCTCCTGGATCGCCGATGCTAGCTGCAGTTAGCTAGTGTCTAACAGCGTGTCAGTAGCTCAGATTAGCTCTGACTTCAGCCCAAACCGAGGCCTAAAAATATAACATCCACCAGATATAAAAGCCCTGGTCAGTTTAACATGTTCAACGCTTGGATTCTCGGTGAATTGGCTGTTTAGGAGGAAAACTATTTCAGCTCCGAGCTGTTGTTGTGCCTGAGCTATGCAACGTAGCAGGGAGGGAAGCTGATTGGCTCCTGCTGGTGAGGAAGAACGTTCCCTTTAAGAGAGAGAACAATGGTGCCAAGAGGAAATGAAGCATCAAGTTGGTTTTTGTTCTAACTTGCTGTAGACCAGTAGACTAAAATATTGGTAAAGTAAAAAGTTCGACAGATATCGCGCTCTGTCTCTCATTTCCCACAAGTTAAGCTATGTCCTAATGATGGTTTGAACCTTGATGTGAGCTATAATATTAAAAAGAGTTCAGCATGATTTGCAGGTCAAAGGTTTTCCCCCTTCCTATTTTCTTCCAGGATAATTTGCTTGTTCTAAAACTAATAATGGGAATGATTAGGATGCAGGTTTTATGAATAGACAGCGTTCCCATTGTTCTGTGAGGGTTAAAGTGGGTCTTTTCAGGGTCTACTGTATTTCATTTTATACTTCGCTCTTATTGAGTAACTTAAAAATATCCGAAAACTACAGGTTGCATTTAATGTCTGTTCATTTTGCTTGAGAAACCGAGATGGTAAAGTGCGCGTGAACTTACAACTTACTTTTCATGCTCTTTTGAGACAATCGATGTTCACATTTATTCATGTGGAAACACTGACTCCTTTTTCAAATATGTTTGAGCTTTTTAATAGACCCAGAGTCTGAATGAATAGATTAGATTGTACACAAACTTTCTTCCTTTCATTTTCTTATTTGGTTTCAATTCAGGCACCCAGACAGTGTGTTATTGTGTTCAATAGTGAAAAAACAAACAAACAAAAAAACAATGATTGAGCTCGTAATTTCACAGTAAATTTAGTTTCTGTCTGTGTTATTTAAAATGAAGTGTAATCAAAGTAATGCTTAATAAAACACAGCATAATATGAATAGATAATTTGGTCTCAGCATAAGCACAATGTAATATTTTTTTATATGTTGCAGTTTTGTATTGTTACCACACGGGGGCAGTACATGTCACGTCATTTCAACTCCTTGGCTTCTTATGTGAATCCTTCAGTACAGTAAGCTATTAAATAAAACCTTTACAAACGACTAGTTAGTTATGTTATAGTTTATAAAAGAATCCAAATTATCACACCCCACACGCGCACACAAACTTCAATTTATTTATTTGTTTTTTCCTTTTGGTTTCAGTTCTTGAACGTAAATGATTCATTGAGGTGACAGTAACTTAATATTACAGTTACTCATTAAGTCCATTAGGGGCAGTGATGCTAAGTTTATCCTGATCCCTCTTGAATTTTCGGTGCACAAAGAATTTTTACTTATCACGACACTGAAGGTAGAGAAGCGCTGGTTATTCTACTGTTACTATTAAATTTATTTTATGTAAGTAGTCCTTAGAACCAAACTCTAAAATTGACAAATAATAGTTTAATAATAAACCATTTTTAATTATTAATTTAAAAAAATTAAATTTACCAATGGTATAGATAAAAATAATATTGACATCAACAATTTAAAAAATCTTATGCAAACATAAACTTTCAAATTAAACACTTTAATTTGCGTTTTCTTGGTAGCTTATTTATTTTATTGAACAAAGTAGTGATAAAATGGGATTTTTGTATCTCATTTTGTCACGTAATAAAAATGTGACTTTTTTTTTTATCACAGTAGGGATATGAGAATATCTGCTTTACAGCATATAGTATAGATTTCACTTTCTAGTGAGTGTGTAAAGTTAGACATCTGTCAACATGATACATTTAGTCACGATGTTTGTGCCACTTCACAATCCGTGTTCTGTTACATTTGATATTCAAGGTTAGTTAGCAAGTGATTGAGGCTGATTATTTGCTATATCAGAATCGTCAGCACGCGGGTGTAGATCAAAATTAATGACGTCAGTGTAAATCCGTCTCAGCGGATGTTGACTCTCCACAGGAGCTTCAGAACAGCTAACGTCAAACAACTTGAGTTACACTGCCTGCTGCTGGCATTTCTCCTGGAAACAGGTAATTTTCATTTAAACATATTGACACCTGGTACATTTACAGTAACGACTAGAAGAGAATTTGTCATTCACAATTTTCTGAAGCTTCACTCTGTTACAGTGCATGTTCTTTCCGTCATCTTCGCTCTCTTGTCTGTGTTAAGAATGGCGACGCTAGCTAGCTAACAACAGCTAGCTTTAATCTGTTTCCTCTAGTCGAACAAGCATAACAAACATAGTTTTAACCAAGTTAACACACTCAGTACAGCACTTGTACTCCAGCTTAATAAAGGAACTAGAAAGAACACATAATTAAACTGATACTTGAAGGGATTGTTGAATTTCTGTATGTTGCTTCTCTCATAGCTAGCAACTATCCCCGTGGACATACTAGTTTAAAGATATCTGTGTAATAGGTTAAGCGTTTTTTAGGTTACGTAACTAAGTTATTCCAGTTAGTTCTACGAGTGGAGATGAGCAGGGTTATCTGCGTTGGTTATAAATTTGTAGCTAGTTTAACTGAGATGCTAGCAGTTATTAAGTGCAACAACCATGTTTATGTCATTTCTGCCATCAATGCCAATGTTTTTAATGTCTTGTTTGAAATGTTCTTTATTTACGATATGGACTAGATTATTAAACACAATGTTTCTCAGCATTTGTTGTTGCATCTGATTGCTATAAATATCCTCACACCTCATCCATCAAATACTTTCTTGGCATATGTAAAAGTAAATGCTAATGTACAACTTCTGGTAAATGTGGCTGGTTTCCCAAGTAGCTCCTTGTAGCAACATACAGCCAGTGTTTTAACCAGAAAGCTTGTCATTTGAACCTTGTTTTGATGTGGACAGTGTACAATAATTGTTAAATCTATGATATATTCAAAAACTTTTCCTACAATTTAAAATCAACTTGGATGTGAATGTATAATAGCTCTGTTATAGAGGTGTATATGAACCCCTCACTGTGTTGGATAAATTTATTCAGTTATGGATTAATACATTTAATTTTACAGGATGTATATTTCAAGGTTGGACAGTAATGTGTGTTTTGCGCACAAACTCTTTGGTAAAAAATGTGCTGTACCATTTTTTAGGCTTCTTTTTGAGAATCACAAACAAAGAAATGGTGAGAAGCGTTATAATGCCCCTTTTCGTCCCTTTTTAAGAAACGTTATTCATTAATTTGTTTCCAGTTTCTCTGAACGTTTACTGGACGTTGCTTTCCAGCACAATGCATTATTTAGGCAGAGAGAAAGCAGCACTTCCCGCTGAAACAAGAGCTCTCTGATAGACTAGGAACAAAATCTCAAGTTGTTTTCTTGACTTTGTTGATCAACAGGACATCTTTAAAGTATTTGTGATTATTCTCCTCTCCTTTGTTGCACACTTTATCCAGATTATTATGTTTGACAATCAGGTGTCAAAATAAAAAATCAGTTTAGTTTGGCTAAAATTTGCAGTGCTAATGGTGTGTGAGTACAAATTTACATAGTTTAGTTAATTTATTTTCCTCTTAAATTAACTTCACCCTCAATTCCTTGACTAAAATCTTTCTTGATCTAAGTGTATATTTTTGTTTTGCAGCTCTGGAACAGCTCAGTTTAATCATGCATTAGGGCTGCAGAAAATTTTTCATCAAATAAAACTTTAATTGAACTTTTTGTTCATGTGAAATTTGTATTTGTGTCGTGTGACATTAGTGGTTTGTGTCTGACGGCTTTAGCCAAGGCTCTTAAAGGGTTCTCATGTTTTATGTTTCAGTGTGAAAGTGGGCTTACACAGTTCAACTTATCTGCCAGTCCAGACATCCAGCCATTATGTCCAGTGATCCCCCCCCTCCGTACCCCGGAGGTCCCAGTGCTCCCCTTATTGAGGAGAAGAATGGACAACCTGGTAATAAGGCCAGAAATGCTGGACTGTGGTGAATGTTAATGTGTGCTGTGTGACTTTACTTTGCTGTGTTTGGCTGAGCTTAATTTCTTACATTCATTTATTTTGTTCAAAATATTTTGACTCTCATTTTTTCAGTATTGCTTTCAGTATATATATATATTTATTTCAGAAACTGTAAGAACAGCTCCTGTGCAAGGACAGCCGCTACCTCCAGATTACGGTCCTCCACCGTATGAGGGACCTCAGCCAGGCTTCCTACCCCCACATGTCCCAGGAGAAGGACCCATGCCTATGTCCATGCCTATGCCCATGCCTATGCCACCAACACAAGGTGCTGCAGACTTAAACATAGAACATCATGCTTTTACTGATATCACTTTATAATACTGTTCATTTTACTGACCTTATCAGTCCAGCATCAACATGCCATGAAAATATGTTTTTACCTTTTAATAGTTAATATAAAAAATTTAATGTATTTCGTTTTCATACTGAATCTTTGGCTTTACCATCTTTTTTAAGAGCTCCTTTGCTTAACACATTTGTTATGTGTAACTACTTCACTGTCACCTCAGTTCAAACTGCTGGTTGGTTAATATGTGCGATTGTAAACTCATTCTTTGCAGGCGGGTCCTTCCCACCTCCCCCTGGTCACTTTGCTTACTCAATGCCAGGACAAATGGGTCCTGGTCCCAGTCACTTTGTCCACATGGGAGGCCACACAGCGACCGTCCTGGCTCCTCCTGGTGCAGCCACCACTGTGACAGTACTGCAGGGGGAAATGTTCCAGACCTCACCGGTGCAGACTGTGTGTCCACACTGCCAGCAAGCAATCGTCACCCGCATCTCCCACGATGTTGGCCTCATGAACACACTTTTCTGTCTCTTCTGCTTTTTTGTAGGGTAAGTCTGTCTGTTGTTCAGGTTTTGTTTTAGGTGTCAATTAGGTACGTTAACATGTTCTAAAATGCAGAGCTGTAACTGTGGCCAACACTTAATCATCTATGGGAACTTCAGGCATTATTTTAACAACAAATGAGACATTTCTGTTAGTAGATGACTGGATTATATTCTTTATAGAGTTGCAATTGCCTGTTAGTCGGTATTTATTAACACTCCAGCCACAACCAGACATTTGATCAGTCTAGTGTCTCCTGTCCTCTTGCCAACAAAGTAATCCTAAATTCAAAGCTCACGCAGCTTTGTTTATTCAACACATTTGCCATCAGAGTGAAAAGTTGTCATCAGTGGGTCGGTGAGTCGTAAACCGGTTGGGCTTGTCTGCAGGATTCAGAATTTCTGTTTGTCTCAGGACAAGCTTGCTGCAGAGATGTCTTGTTTTAGCTGTGCTTTCTAAAAATTTGGTAGATTATTATGAGAGAGCCTATCTGTGACTAAAGCTGAAGAGTTTGGTCTGATCAGTAGCTGCTCTGATGGCTGTCAGCGGGTTTCAAAGGTTTCTAACTGTTTAGTGTAAAACAGAGTTTACATATAATGAACATATGAGGCTTGATACTTTGTGCTACGTTTAACTTTGTACACATTATGATATCAATCAGGGAAACATTACAGCTGCTGCTTACTACATTGGCCACTACATAGAGAATTTGTACCCATACATACTACAGATCTACACAGCTGGGTTCATATTTGCATCATCTAAACACTCATCCACTCGCTAAAGCTACATGTTTTTAGACTGTTAAAATGGGCCTTTTTAACACTTTCATGAAGTAAATATAACAAGACCTTAGAAGCATTTATCTGAATCTTTATGAATAATGTTCAGATGAATATGCTTCTCTTTCTTTGTGAACCCTCATTGCACATACAGGATACAACTTTATCCATGTTGTCTATTCCCGTTTCACAGATGTGATCTTGGATGCTGCTTGATTCCCTGCCTGATTGATGACCTCAAGGATGTGACACACACTTGCCCCAACTGCAAGGGCTACATTTACACATATAAGCGTATATGCTAACCACCGACAGCTGTATGCCATGTACATGCAGACGAATGAAGTCTCAGCTCCTCCAGCTGATTGCGACAGCCCTCCCCCAATTTTTGCATAGTGTTGTGTAGCCGTCCCTCATGTAATTGCAGTTTTCTCATTAGCTCACCGGATATTTACTGTATATAACTTTCAATAATCTTGTTAAATGTGTTATTATTGATTTGAAATGTGAAAATGTGATTGAACTGTGGAGAATGAAGGTTACAAAAAGGTGAATGGGCTGCAGGCAACAAATTCTGTCTGCAACTATGCATGTGAATAACAAAAAAAAAGCATTTTATTTAGAGAGCTGTGAAAACGCCACTTTATTTTGACTCATCTGTGAATTTTACTGAGAATATGTATTCAAACATTTGCGGTTTGCATACTGACTTTTAACTTCAGATATTTTATCCATTATTTAATTTAATGCTGATAACTGTGAATGTTTTGTCTGTCTGATCTTAAGACAGGTTAGCAACCAGGTTAGCAAAGAATTTATGTTACATGCTTTATTTATTATTAATCTTGGGTAACAACCCACAAATGTCCTCTGGCCATACTGTATTATATGATAATAAAGCCAACATTTGCACTTTAAGTTCAAATACACATCCCCGTCCCCCTTTCATTTGTAAAACTTCACCCTCTTACACACCTGAGGGAAATATTCAACAAGTTAAAGCAATTCATAATTAGGCTTTTGCTTGTTTGTAGGTAGCAAAATAAATCCTGCCAGCCTTGCACTTAGAAAATAGAGGTTTTACAGTCGAAGTGACATATTTGTCACCAATAAATGATGCATGAAATCTCAGTAACAGACTGATAAAACCTTTTGAGAGAAATATTTTCACTGATACAGTAGTACTGCACATTAAAGACAATTTAGGGATGGAGCAGTAATCGCATAATGTTCATCTTTGAACTTACTATTTGCCATTTTTAAAGCTACTTGCATTGCTCAGATGCATGTTAGATGACAAATGGATAACTTTGTAATGATACTGAGCTGTGTGTTAGGCATATGCTTTTATTAAACTTGCAGAATAGGAAATACTAAACAACAGTGAACCTAAACAGTTCCACCACAGCATGTCTGGTCTGATGCTTACCAAGTGCAGTTTGTCTGCATGAGCTTCACATAAAAAAAAAAAAAGGTTCCCCGACTGCAGTTGTTTTGTTTTCATCGAGGCTGAGAGATCAGAAAATACACTTTGAGCTAAAATACATCAAAATTTTAATATCGATGTGGATACAACTGATCTGCATTGCTCTAAATGTCTGTGATAATGTAACTATGTAAGACAATTTCACTGTTGTATACAGCTACTATTTTATCAATAAAAGTCATGAAGGAAACTTGTTTTAATGTAATCTAGAAAATGAATGGGTGTAAAGTGAGTGCTGTAAATAAATAAGAAGGAAAGAGGAGGATAATACATTTCTTATATAAAGGTGTGCATAAAAGCATGGAATACACCACAAATTAACTCAACAGGCACCGAATTATGGAGGACCAAAAATGCCATAATCAAAAAGAAATAATTAAAATAAAAAATCAATAATTAAATAAATGAGATAAAACATTTATAAATAAATAAACGAATAAATGAAGGAGGAAAAAGTTTAATACATAAATGAGGAAATAAATGAGGAAATGTATAAAATAAATACATATTTAAATGTATTTTTTAAAATTTTTTAATAGTTTATCCATTTATTATTCTATTTTATTTTTCTAACTTTATTTTAGTCACATTTTATTTATTCA
>JBAMIG010000022.1:13805667-13836987 GCA_037177335.1 Kiunga ballochi
AATAAGCGAGGAAAAGTAAAAATGTGGAGGAGTGAGGAAAAGTAAATGTGTGCATTAGGAAAAGCAGAAGGTAAAAAATGTTTAAATAAAGGAAAAAATAACATTTATGGATGAATAATTAAATAACATAGGGATAGAAAAAATTGTAAAAAAAAAATTTGCTGTGTGAATAAAATGTGACTAAAATAAAGTTAATAAAAAAAATTAATAAATGGATAAACTAATAAAAATATAAAAATACATTTAATTATTTATTTATTATTTTATACATTTCCTCATTTACTTATTTCCTAATTTATGTATTAATTAATCATTTTCCTCCTTCATTTATTCATTTATTTACTGATTTATTAATTAAACTTTTATTACTTCATTTATTTAATTATTGATTTATTATTTTAATTATTTAATTATTTTTGATTATGGCAGTTTTGGTCCTCCATACAGAATTGCAATGATAAAGTGTTAATCTCTCCATCGATGTCCACACTGGGCATTGCAGCATTTGTAGAAAGTTGTCATGGGTTCATCAGCTGATCTGGTCTGAATCTGCATGAAATAGGCCCGAGGATGTTCGCACTTTGGACACGTTTCTGCAAAGAAAAGCATGCAAAATGTACGTCTATATCAGAGCCTGCTGGAGTTATTGGACAGGACACAAACTAGATCAAAATTTCCAATGCATCCGGGATTAAATTGAATTAGGACACCTGAGAAATGTAGCTGGATTTTATGAACCATGCAGCTATTTACAGTAACACTGGTTAATAAAATTAACACTGATACTAACATGATACAGAACAGACTGAAACATTAATAGACTAGTGTGCAGGTCTGCCTAAATTTATAGTGATTGCAAATATAATTGTGATTATGATTACACAATCATCAGTCATCTTTAAAACGTTTCCAGTGACGTCATCTTTCAACTTTGTTTTCCAGCATTTTAAAGAAATAGACTGACCGATGGCTCTTCACCGACACATTGTTATTGTACTCCTGCCCCCTACTGTTCACTTAACATACCTCAGCTGTCTGTCATTTAAAATGCAGGGTTTTTAAGCCTTTTTTTGTTTAAAAATATACACAATATTCTTGCATTCATTTCAAACACGTGGCTATTAGGCTTTAGGATCATTAGGTAATTGATTAAATTTCTAAGATTGTACTAAAATATTTCAGTAACAGTAATGGCATTTGTGTAATTGTATACATAAATATAAGATTAAGAGAAAAAGCCTGGCATTAATGGGTTACAAATGGTTTTAATGTCACTTACCAGCAGTTGAATCCACGTTTTCCCACGCTGCAGATCCACCAAGCACGTCGTCCACTTCTTTCAGTTTGGGATAGTTTCGATTATTTACCTGTAGAGGTGGAAAAAAGAGGAAGGAAGAAGAAATATCATTGTTGAACTCACAAAGTAAAAACCTTAAACAATGAGTGTTCACATTTCGGGACGTAAAAGCAGTACATGCCTTTCTAGTGATGTTATGTACGTATGGACATGTGTTACACGCGAATCTCATGCATTTCTGTCCTTCTTCAACAATCAAAACATTCCCACAGGTTGGGCAAAAAAGTAACATGTTTCCAAACAATATTTAAATCAACTTAGCTTATTAAACTAGCCTTTTCTGTCCGTGTTATACGGGTCGAACAGCGGAAAAGTAGTAAATGACAACGAGTGCACCTTTTTTAAAAGCTCGGTGGAAAACAAGAGGCGTACGTGTTTTCTATTAAAAACAGCATTGCGGCCGATAAAATAACAATAATTTAATTTATATTAAATAATGTCAGGTCACTCTGGTAGCTATATGATTTTGTAACTGATTATCTAACACAGTATATTTAATTTTCACCAAAAGGAACCATATATGCCGTGCCATGTTATTCCTCCGGTGTATTATTTCTAATGTACACACTACACTTGTTAAATCCATGTTAAAAGTGCTTTAACTGTCATTTTGGAGCAACTTTGAATAAGATGCTTGGGAAATTCGGCTTTTATTTTCTGTCAGTTTAAATGCTCCCTCGAGAATAAGCCAGACTTTTTCCTGTTTGCTTCGTGATTTTCGTGGCTGTTGATGGAGGGGAGTCCGGGTGCAGGAGATGGAGGGGAACGACTTGTACAGACGGAGGAGAGCTTGCTAGAAGAGGCAGGTCCAGATGCAGAGGAGGAAGATGAGGAGTCTCTCCCGCATTCAGAGATTTTGGACATATTTGAAGAGGGACTTGCCCGATTAGTTCAGGATCCTTTGCTTTGTGATCTGCCCATCCAGGTGTTCTTTCATTCATTAAACTCATTAAAACGCTAAAACGGAGCGAACCTTGTGTTATGTTGCGTTTTTAGGATCCAAACAGGTCAAGGACCAATTGCTTCGTGCTATGATATACTTTTTTTAGTCAGACTTGCTTATATAGCATATCCTGTATATTTGCATACAGTATGTTTGTATTTGGTTTTATTAAGATTCATGTAAATCATACATCTTTTAGGATTGTAGTTGTCATAAAAGCTTTTGGTTTCTTTTTCATTGCAATATTTTAGATCTTTTTTAAACCACTCAAGTAGCAAAATAATTTTCCTTCTCTAATGCTCTGATAAGGACTTTTAGGTCTGTAGAATATAATCTTGTTGTTGTATTTACAATAACAATAGAAAGTTTCCACACAGCTGCAAATCCAAAATAAGACTTGATATGCTTGAATCCTTTTCTTAGTCCTAAAATGAGAAAAAAACACTGTTGCCATTGCAAGAAAAATGCATTGATTATTAAACGGTGTTTTCTGGTTTCCTTGTATTTCTTTTGTTTTTCTCTCCCTGTAACTCACTGTGGGCGCGACAGACCTGTGATAATGTATGTATGTATGTGCTGAAACGATCAACATCAAGCTTTTCTGAATGTGGAGTGTTTCCTCTCTTCAGGTGACTCTGGAAGAGGTGAATTCTCAGATTGCTTTGGAGTACGGCCAGGCAATGACTGTGAAGGTTGCAAAGGCAGATGGCGAGATAATGCGTAAGTCTTTTCTATATTTCTGGCTATTACATTTATGAGCATCAAAACTTATTAAGTATGATTATTTTTAATGAGAATTTTATTATAAAAAAACCCAATTTCAGCTATTGTAGTGGTGCAAAATGCCACTGTCCTTGACCTGAAGAAGGCCATTCGCAGATTCATGGAGCTGAAACAGCAGCGAGAAGGTGGTGTGAAGCATGTCAGTTGGTAGGAAAGTCCACCCAACACACAACCCAGGAACATGAAAGAGAAGTATTGAATTATTTCACAGACATTTCCTTTTTTTCTCTCTCAGGAGATATGTTTGGAGAACGTATCATCTCGTATTTCAGGGCGAGAAGCTTGAAGATGACACAATGAGGCTAAAAGAGTGAGTGTAAAATCAAACACTTAATGTTACTGCTGTAGCATTAACACTGATTTTTTCTGTCTTTGGGTGTTTTTATATCTTCAGCTACGGGATCCGGAACAGAGATGAGGTGATGTTCATGAAGAGACTAAGGAAAAAGTGACAGAAGCAACATTTATTGGAAAACCTTCTCAGTTTCCTGTGCCGTTTATAAGTTGAACCAGTTTTTTTGGGGATTGACAATTTCTTATTTCTTATTTCTCATTTCTTATTTTATTTTAGTTATTTTTAAACACTTATTTAATTTTAACACTTCTTTTTTAAAACCGTCTCTTTTCCAAAACAGATTTTGTTCCTTTGAGTCCATGTTTATCCATAAACGATGTTTCCTCTCAAAGATTTTGCTCTAAAATAAAAACTTACAATGAAACCTTTAATGTTCAGTGACTGTTTTTGCTTATTAGAAGGAAAATATCAAAACATACCAGCAAGTATATTTTATATCTTTGTGTCTAAGTTTTTTCTGGACAAAAACTTCCTGTCATCTTCCACAGAGGCCAGTTATAAACACGCCTGGTGATTTGAATATTTCCTGAGAGGCTTGAACACTATTCATTTGTTCAACTTGAATGTCACAAACATGAGTATAAATGACTCACTGGACGCGGCAGAAGCAGTTTGGTAATGCAGAAATTTTTCTCCTTTTTTATTCAATTATTTGTAATATTTTAACCTTACATTGGTAGTTGGTGTATTTAAGCAGATGGTTTTTTTTTAAAAAAAAATTTCAAAGTAAAATCAGTGTTTGACTTTACATTAGTTATTTATTAAATAATTAAATAATTATTTATTTAAAACAACTAGTTTTCTTTTTTTTTTTACTGCTAGTGGCTAGTACTAGTTAGCAGTATAATCTTTGTTGCATAATAGGTCTGGTTATGTTTTAGATGCTTAATTTAAATGTAAAAAAATAGCATAATGTATATAAATAGCATAGCTCTAACAAATGTGCGATTTAACCTCTTAAGCCGTATCAACACAAAGGTGTTTATTTTCAATTTATGCTCAAAAATCACATAAATAATATGCTGAAGGGTGTCCTTTGGATTTGTGTGCATTGTTTTAATGGTTTTATATCGTGTCAAACAGAAACAGAAAATAAACAAGGATTGATAATTCACAGCTTCCCTGTTTTACTGCAGGTTACTCAGCCATGAAAACACACAACATTTGGTTTCTTTGCCTATAAACGGAAGTCTAGAAATCTCCATGAACAGAAAACATTCATTAAGGACTATTGTGGAGATTTTCTTTTAACTTTGGGTTTGTCTTTTAAGTTCTTTTTTTTTTATATATCGCTAGGACTGAAGTGATTAAGTGCTCTAAGCATATTCAATCATTAAGTTTGTGTATAATTCTGCTGTTTGACAAACCAAAACACAACATTATCTTTATTGTGTCTTATCATGTCAGAGAACTTGCTTAAGAACGACTGGAGTCACTTCAGGACAAGACGACCTCTAACAGAATTCACTTCCACGTCTCATGAGCCCACCCAGCTTCTGGAGCAACAAAAGGGCCACATTGTGGCTATGAATCAGTAAATATTAGTATATAATACTTCAAATTGTTTTCCTGAAATACTGCAGAATTATTTTCCCTTAGAAGCTGGTTTTTGGGCATGTTTGCATAATTGTTTCACACTAAAGCATACCATGCAGTAAACACATGCTCTAAAATAAGAGGCAAAGCAGTCTGCAAACAATCAAAGGCTTTGCTCTTTTTTCAGTTGCTACCATGACTTCTTCAGACAGCGAGGTGAAGAAAATATGTGAAGAGCTCAAAAAGCTTTCGCTCAAGCAGCAGCAGCTTGAAGAGAGGAAGAAAATTCTATGCATATTTCAGGAGTTGAGGAATCGCGCTGAATTTGGAGAAACAGGTGATTTAAGTTAAAGAGACATGTGTTCGTCATCATTTGTGTGCTCGCATACAGTCTATCTGTATTTTCTCTATTCATCTGTTTGTTTGTTTTTTTTTTACAGAGGAAACAGCCGCCACTAAGCTGGAGATAGCTGACATTAGTAACAAACTCAAAAAGCTCACTGATAGGAAGGCTGAACTCCAAAAAAGCTATAAAGATATAAAACGTGCCAAAGAAAGAAATTCAAAAAGTTAGTCCAAAACTTTGATTCTAGCAGATCATACTTCATCATATGGGAGTCTCTGTAACCACATTTTCTCTTTGTCAGAAATTACCTTTGCCACCAGTCAGGAGGAACAACCTCACAGTCCTACTTCTGGCTCCAATATTTTCTTTGTTGAGGCTCCTCCTGACTTTCCCGGTGAGTCCGTCTTCCATACAGACAAACTCTCCTTTTATAGATTCCTGCAGCTCTCATAAAATCCCAAAACAAATGAGTCTGGTTCTTTCTCCTCTAACCACAGGATAAAATATTAAACACATTGTTCCCATCATTTATTATTATTCAAAACTCTTTCTAAAGACCGAAGCTTCTTTGTTTTGTGCATACAGATAAGTAAAACATTGTCAACTTGCACACGTCTACATCTGCAGCCCCTGCTGTCATCCTGGACGTGGAGAATCTTCCCACAAGCCCGACCAAGACACAGTGCCCAGAGTGCCGGCAGTTCATCACAACAGAGACTTTTACTTCTGTCAGCAGTGTGACATGGCTGGTGTGTTTAATGACAGCTTTATTAGGGTGAGAACTCCAGTCCCTTTTGTTGTCTGCTCAAATATTTGCCTACAGATATAATCAGACCATATAACACCTGTTTCTGCTTATACAGATACTTCCAGGCTTGCAGTTCACTTTTCTTCCTGTTCCTTCTTTTGCAGCTGTGTAGCCGGTTGTTGCCTAATTCCTTTTTGCCTGGATAGGTTCAAGTCCGTCACACACAAATGTCCAAAGTGTCGGACATCAATCTTTACTGTCAAAAAACTCTGAGAGGGAAGCGGATGCTAAAAGATTCAAATTTGCACCGTGAAGACAACGGTGAGGTAAAACCTGAGCTCTCTGCTGAGACTGCAAAAGAGTTTTTTGGGTATCATCCTTCATAAAGCGGGGTACAGTGAATATCAGTGAGTAAGTACTGATACCTGTCAGCTGATGCATTTGGATGATAATTTGTTGGTTTAAACTGAGCATGTGTGAGTAGAGACATGTGATGTTTGCCTGTATGTAAATGTGTATTATACTACAGTGGCTGGATGCATCTGCATGCTGAAACAGAGGTTGACATGTAGTTCTCCTGTAAATGTGATAATCAGGCTAGCTGGGAGCCTTGCACTGCAGTCTTATGGTTGTGGCCTGCTCTGATCTGGGCAGTTACTATGGTGATGACCTCTAGGGTCACAGGTGGGGAGGTCCCTAATATATCATTTCCTCATCTCGTTCATCTGTACCAAAAACATACCTGTTAATTTGTGTAGTGTTAGAGACTGTTTGATAGGGATGGGTTCTATGTGTCTTTATGTGTGTGTGAGATGGAGAAAAAATGATTGCATGTATTTGTTTTCTAAATTCTTTAACTTGTCTCTGTAATAATGACTTGTGATCTCACCTTTGAAAAATGGTTTTTGTTATTGAAAGGACTGGGTTGAGAAAATGGATTTGGTTTTGTTTGATAAGGTTTTTGTTCAACATGACTGTAAACTTACTTTGTGCATTTCTTTTATTGAGGTCCTGCTTAAAGGCAAACTGTGAAATCCTGAATAGTCTTTTATTAACTAAACACCTGTATTTGTATTTGTATAAAAAGTAACAAATACACTGTGTGTGAAGAGGATACAAACTGTACATTAAAATGTTTTTATATTGAATTATTCTATTATAGTAAAGCTGAGTAATTTCTCATTCCAGAACATGAATCCAAAAGGTGACAAAGAGGCTTTACAATATTTCCATTAGCATTTGGGTGTTTTTGGGACATTCAAGATGCTAAAAATAAAAACAATTAATAAAAAGACAAAAAAAGACTTACTATCTTTTAAACCCAGGCACATACATTGCATACATTACACTGAACATTTTGTTTTCCTTGACTGTAAATGCCATTCTTTTTTCTCAGTTATGTAATTTCACCTTTGTTATAAAATCATCAGGATAAAGATTTGAATGGAAGTCAGTCAGTCTGCCAGCAGATGTCACTAAAACACAACAACACATGAGGTTGTCTCAGAGTGTGTTTAATCAGTGGATGTTATTATTTGTGTCTAGGTTGAATCTGTAACTTGGCTGAAACTCCATAAATGTGCAAAGAAATCATGAGATGTGTCCACTTATTTAGTAAACTAACAAAAAATCCCTTCAAAAATAATTCTGGCAGACTTTAAAGAAACAAAAGTAAATACTGCACAATAGATCACTCCTCTAAGCAGCTGCTTTAACCTGTATGGAAATATTCTAACACAGATGTAAAGAAATTATCCAGAAATGTAAAAAAAAAGAGTTTTTAAAAAGAAAAGAGAGCAAAAGACACAAACATAAAGATAAACTAAGCGCTTTGGTCCATGATCTTGCCATTTTGAGCTTCTCATCCAGCTTCGCCTGTAACAAGGGGACGTTGTGCATTTATAGCCTACTATCACAGTGATAATCCTTCAGAAATAAACAACCTAACAACCTTCTGAAGCAGTATTTGTCCATCTTTAAATAAGATTAACTCATCTTTTCTGTCCTGTTTGCTGCATCACATAAAATGCAACCAGGTTAAAAATCACAATAACATGAGATGGACTCTTTAAATTACTTCCACTCTTAGTTTATCCTATACCAGTACCATTTATCAATGTTTTATATAGTTACATACAAAGTGTTTAAAGATATCCAAAGATAGATTTTGCAACTAAACCTACATTGCATGATGAGATTATTATTGAGCTGAAATATGTGGTCTAAGAAAGCAGAACTGACATCTTTTACTGGAAACTTTATGGGAACAAAAAATGAAATAGGAATGAAATGACCTTATAGATGTAAGATTTCCCTCTTTGCAGGACTCAGTCCCAGTTCAAGTGCAGTTCTTGAGAGTCCAGGAAGTCAGAGGAGAAAACGCCCACTGGCACACCCTCTGCTGGCACGGACAGAGTTAGATCCAGCCAATCCATACTGTCTGTGGTGGTGTTATTTTGCATGTTCAGAGCAGAAGGTGGCATGTTTTCATTCAAATCCACATCCATCGTAACCACAGGTGAAATTAATTCCTCCATCAGCTTTAGTTCCTGTGGCTCAGTGTCTGTGACTAGTGTGCCATCCAGAAGGGTTCCCAGCTGGCTGTCAGAGGGCAAAGCTGCCAGGCTGTTTGAGGGGTTGAGTGTTTCAGCAGGAAGCTGGGCCACCTGGACTAATGGTGGTGGCCGGGACAAAACCGTGTTGATGGGAAGGGTGGTTACACTGGCTGTCACAGGGAGAGGCTTGTCCAAACTTGGAGGGTCCTGCCTTATAAAAGGGGAAATCTCTAAAAAAAAAAAAAAAGCAAACACACAAAAAGGCAAGACTAAATATGCCATTAGGGCTTTATCTTCCAAGTTATAGTGCCAAAATATATGCAATATTTCTCACCACCACTTTCAATCAACACATCAAATAGGTCATCCATCTGCTGGCTAGCTGCAGTGGGGCTCTGTGCAGACATAAAACATCATTAAATGTTTCTAAAGTAACACTTTAGAAGTCCATATCTGAATTTTAATTCAGGTTTACCTGAGCAGGTGTTAACATGCTGCGTGTCTGCTTAACGGCATCCTCATAGCGAGGTGGATCTTTACTTTTTGCTGCATGGGTTTTGAAATCTGTCTGCTGCAAAATCATAGGAGATTGGCTGAAACAAGGACAGTTTTTAACAACAACCTCAGATCGAATGAAAACAGGAAACATCTGATATAAACTTTTATTAAAAGGCTTCTTTAAGTACAATGATTAGCAAGCCTTTCTAACAGCATTTTAAAATTGAAAAAGGATGATAATGTACCTTTTCTGCAGGTCCTTTTGGGACAGCGTGGCTAGCAGAGCCTACTGCAGAGCATCCACTCACTGGGAATGTATTTAGTAAGTTTTGTGCATTGGCAATCATACTCCATGTCTGCAGAGAAAAAGGAAGAACTAAAATGAGTGTCAATAAAATGTTTTAATCTGAAGCATTATTGTTGTATAACTAACCAAACAAAAGTGACTCTGATACAAACTTCAGTAGTAAAACAGTGTTTCATTCTGTTGTCATTAGGGGTAAAGCAGAGGACCAACAGAGGGCAGTGAGGCCAGCTTGGTCACCCCTCCATCACGCAGATTTTGCATAAACCGTGTATACACTTCTCTTCGATGCAAGCAGGAAACAATTTCATTGCCCAACTCAGGCCTGTTATTACTGTGGCACATTACCCACAAAGCACAGGAACATTGGCTAAATGTGGTATGTTATATATGTTAGGCAGTGCCATTGAAAACACGGTGTGTCTTAACTGCTAAAAACAACATTTGATGATTCCAGTAGCATACATGGTATAGCAGATGTCTAAAATGGCAACAAAACCAGAGCTTTTAGTGATGCCTAATGAGGGGACAGGTATAGGTAGTGCTTTCGCACTGCGTGCTTTCGTACCTTAGTCAGTTGCTGAGTTTGAATGCTGCATTGCTGCTGCGTTGCTGCTGAGACCTTTGTTTTCTGTGGTGCCGGTCCAGAGGCCTGTACGTGGCCTGGGGCTGCGCTGCTAACTGTAGTGTGCAATTCAATTCTTTTGGCAGGGAGCTTCACAGTGACTGCTGAGGCAGGAAGGGATGTGGGCAGAAGTTTCTGAGACCCAACCTGGAGAGACTGCAGGGTTTCAGGTTGTGTGATGGTCTGGTGACCTAAGATGAACTGACTTAGACTGCTTACATAATTGTGATCTGCAGACTTTTCCTGTTTGACCAACGATAAACCAGAAGAACTGGAGGACACAGTGCAGTTTGACAGGGTCCTGCTTTCTTCTTTAATGCTGATTGCAACCAGGGGACTGAGCTGAGGAGGAGAGTCCCCCTGCTGATTTCTCTTCTCCACCTCCAATTGCATTTTCAGCTCCTCCACCAATTTTTGCTCATGCTCCAGCTTCCTCTTCAGCTCCTTAATCTGTTGCTCCTTCTCATGCAGACGCTTGTCCTTTTCACAGTCCTTCTCACTGGACGTTGTCTCTGTCAGACATTGTTCGTGTGGCGCTCTGTGTAGGGGGCTTATGCATGAAGCAGTACGATTTTGAGTATCAAAAAGTAGAGTTGCTGGACTGTCTGTTGTTTTACTGTCTTCTATTCCTAGATTTGACACCTTTGAAGCTATGACTGAAACAGGAGGGGTTAATTTTGTGTTTTCAGAATGAGAGTCCGCTGTCTCCATGGCAGCAACGCTCTGGATGTTGGAGCTCTCCCGAAACAACTTTAACCTCTCTATAAGGTCTGTTTTTGTCCCAGAAACAGGCAGGAGTCTGAGTTTTAGTTCCATTTTCAGCTCAGCAACCTGTAAAAACAACAGACTATGAGTAAAATCTTCAAATATTCATTTACCTCTGCAGCCTTCATATGTTTGATGCATTCAAACTGCATCCAGGCTGGAAAGCTTCACCTTCATCTCATCCAGATTAGCTGGTAAATGATCTGGTTTGTGAATTATCTGGCTGTGGTGGAGCTGCACAGGGGTAGCTGGATTATTTCTTCTCAGGAGAACAGCTGAACAGCTGGTTTGTACCTCAGTTGTTGTTCTGTTGTTAAAAGACAAGAATAAAAGGGAGTGGAGAAGCAAAAGAGAATCAGTCATGCATTTTCACAATGAGTTGCCACTGTGTAGGAAGCTCTGGGCAGGAAATGTTACGTAAAAAAAGATAGAAAGCAGCTGTTCTTCAATAATCAGGACAAAAAACATCCACACTCATAACTATGAGGAGGAATATAAATCTGTCTGTGTTTAAGGACAGTGTGTATTGATGACTGGTGCCCTACTTGAGATTGGCTGATACGACACTCTGGTAGTTGTATTGCTGCTGTTGCTGGCTTAGGATCTGGAGCTGCAGAAACTGCTGCTGTTGCTGCAGGAGGCGAGCATACGAGGAGTCCATTGGCAGCTCACTGAGCTCTTGCTTTTGGTCGGGTGGAATGTACTGGTGGTACTTCAACCTTTTCACTCGTGGTTTGGGCTCTTTGCTTCTTTTGCTGCGGCTTTTGTCAGCGGGCAACTTCGCCAAGCTTTGCTGCAAAGCATATCACAGAGAAGTAGCATGTAAAACTGGAGAAAATCATCTGGACGAGTTCAGCCATTAGGATGGAACATTATTGTGACACCTGATGAGAACCACAGGTTGAGGAAACGTGTGGTGTAAATAGGATCCTCATTGTTTTACCGCCTGCATTTACAGCATGTTTAATGCTTGAAAAGGGTTTGGCATAGGAGCAACACGTTCAACTGCAGTAATGAAACCAGAAACTCAGGATTTGTTAAACAAACACGTAGCCTCAGTGAGAGCAGATTAATTAATACCTCAATCATATTTCACAGGAGGAAGAGTTTATACTCAGAGTATAAGTGGATTATGACAAATGCATGAGTTATCTCTTTACTCTGGTTCTTCGATGGCTTAGATGTTCAATCTGTTTCAAGCTGTCTCAATGGGGACAGCTAGTCTGTTATTTGACCCATGTGGAAGACAAACTGTTGCTTGCACAGATTTAAGTGCCTGAATGTGTAAAATAACTTTAGTACGATGCTCTCGGCTCTGACTTTCACTTGGGTCAACACTGACTTTTCATTCACCCCCTAAACTAATGTGACTGTCAGTGTGACAGAAAGCAGACTAACATCCAAAGAAAGCAAACACAAATCACAGACTCAATTAATCAGAGAGACAGAGAGTCGTAAAAGGTCAGAGTCACTGTGTCATAAGAGCTTACTATGGAAATGAGCAAAGCAGTCTCAGAAAACCTTTACATGAATGATGTATTAGAAGTCACCTTCACAAGAACTGGTCCTGAGGAAGTGCTTGGTACAACTGTGTTGTTGGGCTGACGTGGATGCTGGTTGCTCTGCTGCTCGGTGGTGGAAACAAGGTTCACTGCATCTGTTAAAGAGTGTGGGCTGAGTGTTGAGTCCTGCCGAGAAAAGCAAAGACAGAGGTAAGAAAAGGGGGAAAAAGTCAGTGCACACTTATTTTAGGATTGTTTAGACATCTAATTGTTCAGGAATACTACAGTAGTTAGTCCACGGTTTGTGGCTAATCATGTTCTGTTAACCAGTGATTGATAAATGATGTGTTTAGGGTTTTATTTAGGGCGCTGTACCTGTATGGAGGTGTTTAAATTAGAGGAAGCTTCCGTTCCACGTGACTCCTGTGGAGATTCTTGGCTGACAGGATGTTGAGGTGATGATGTTTCACTGCTGTCTTCATCAAAGTTATAAACATCGGAGGGATTTGGTGTTCTGTGCTGATCTGCATTACCCCCTGTAGGAAACCCTTTATTATTCAAATATTTTTGGCTTTTTAATTGATAGCTACAATGTATTGATAACTTTATGTATTGTTAAAGGTAGGCTGGATGTGCTGGCTACAAACCATTATTGTCTTTGAGATTTTTCACATCTGAGTCAACAGCCAGGATATTCTTCTCTACCAGCTCCATAGGTCCAGGACGCTGAGCAATTTTCTCATTGAGGTCATCAGCCAGTCTGGCTCTCTTTAGCTTTATCTGTGTGGCCTGCAGGGATGGCTCCACCTGTGTTTCTGATAAACACAAAGATGATGCTCACTTATGATTTGTCATTGCGACTCACAGCAGAAAGACCCCTAAAACAGCCAGTCAACCTCTAAACTATTTATGTAAAAAAAAAATCATTAAGCAAGTAAAAACAAGTAATGACAGTTGACTGAATTTGCCTGGCTCACTTCCTGTAACAGAACTTTTTCACCCACTAAGAATGCACTAAAGGATTACCTTGCAGAATATGTAAACGGACCAGTTCAGCACGCTCCGGCCTGCTGCAAAGTTTGTGCTTTAAAAAATTCCCAGTCTGTTGAAAAGCAGAAGTTCATCTAGATTTTCTGGTGATATAATTTAGATGAAGACAAACACTTTCTTGGGCAAATTTAAAGTGGAAAGAGTCAGTGTCTTACCCTGGCTCTCTCCAGGCTGCGAATCTTCTCATGAAAGGCAGCAGGTGTTTTCAAAGCTGGGAAAGAAGATTTTCTTTAGGTTCTTTTGTCTTTTTAGATAAAAAAAAAGTAATATTTTTCACAATTATTTCCACCTCTTTTAACTTTTTATGGTTGAAAAGGCATTTTCTTTGTCGATAGAGCAAACCACAATGAAGACCATGCTGATAAAAATTCCCACAATCATAAACTACCATAAACACAGATTTACAGCTAGATTAATTATAGTTGACTGGCAGCTTATTGTAGTATTGCTTCAAAAATACAAATAAAAATGTAGTATTTTAGCTTTTAGATTGTACTCATAAGTGATAAACTACATTTGCATTGTATCTATGCTGATTATTAACAACAATACTTTGTGTGTTATTATCAATTTTTCATATCATTAGGAGTGCATACTGGAGTGCAACAAAGTCAGAGATTCTTCCAATCTGTGGCAAATGACTCTGTGATCAGTCAGAATAAACCTATCCTGCTTTAGCTCAGGTCTGACTCAACAACTAATCAACTTTGATAAAATGGCTCTTGTTTACTTTAGAGATACACCGTCCATGGGGCAGTCTAAGGAGTGTGTCAGAGGAGTGTAGCAAAACATTCTTGCTCATTACTTTAAGTTCACTGTATAACTATCAGGCAGGTAAGTGTAGGAGCAGTAGAGTAGCTACATGGTGGGGAATGTTTTGGGAGGTTTGTGTCCAGGCCACAAAGAAGGCAAATGAGCTCCACTGAGAGCCCAGTGGATTACTCCTGTGGCCGTGTTGCTAGAGAGGAGCAGAAAACATGTCCACAGGAAACTTCTCAGGTCAGAGCAGAGGTATGCTCTGACCAGCTTTCCCAGTATCAGCAGGACTTCGTCACAATTTCTGCTTTTCTTTTATTTGTTGCAGACAAAATGTCAGAGAAAATGAGAGTAAATGGACAAAACCTGCTAATGTTTTGAAACTCCAAATGATGGCAAATATAAAGAGCCTGTCTTTATTTCCTTTTACTACCCCTATTCCAACATACTTTATGTGTTTTGTGTCATTTTACTGCTCAGATGGGAGATGGCTCTCTAGATATTGAACATTTATTTTGCTTCTTGTAATCTTGTAGTGGCAGCCAACTGATGAAAAATGACTGGGCAGGAATGCATTAGAGTTGTACTTGCAGTAAAAATACTCACGTGGCATGATACCTTGATCCACAAGCTGCTCCCTAGTCCTCCTCTGCTGCAGACAGAGTTGGAGGACTATGGGAGAACAGAGACACAGAGGTCAGGGTTAAACATTTACCATTTAGAACCAACTCATATGAGTCACCGCGCAATCATCGCTGCTTTTAAACTATGAAACCTGCAACCTTTCAAATAAAGCATAAGTACTTATTATTTCTCACTCAGTATGCTTCCCTGAAGGTATAACAGTAAATGCTGCTCACCACCACAAACATTTTATTCACTTCCTGTATGGTTTGAGTTGGAGTTGTACCGCTGTTAGTTCTGAACAGTGTGATTGGCTGGGGTCCATCCTAATGACAGGAATATCTCTGTGGCTCGCAAATGCAAGGAGAAAAAAGGGAATAACAGAACACGATACAAGTGTATAAAAAGAGGGATTAATGTCAGGGCTACAGTCACAAAAATGAGAAAATCTGGTTTTAGTCCAGTCAGTCGTGTCCGTTTAATAAATTGTTTTTATAACATAATCTTGCTCTGGATGGATGAGCAGCTTGTGTTAGTGTGAAACATCAAAGGCATTACTGTCTTCCAGGCAAAATTGTTGAATTCTGCATCTGAGCTTCACTTTTCCCCCCCAAAAATGTAAACTCTCGTAAGACTTGGTTTAAACATGTATAAACAAGGGAGCATGGACACGTTGCTTCAGTAGAATAACACACCCAAGTGCAGAAAAAGAAGTTTGAGGAGAGGGCAATGGGTGATTGTGGGGAATGGGGCAGTGGCGTGAGGTACAAGAGGCCCTTATCATAATCACTGTAGTGAAGTGCAGTCAGCTTAGCTCGCCTTGCTCAGTGGCTTGAGGGAAACAGCTCCCACTCACACACAAATACAGACCCGCTCAACTCTCCTGGGAAAGGCGCTGTGTCCGAACAGGCCTCTGTGACTCATTCGAGCAAAAATAAACTGGGCAGCTGTGAGAACGAGGCCTGGGAACCATGAAATTTAGGGGCAGTTAAGGGGTGGGATCTCTTCTTGTATGAGGAATCAAGGGGATGTTCATGAGCCTTGACTGGTGGGCAAGGAAACACAGAGTGACAAGAGCCGGGATGGAAGGCAGAATCTGCTCTCACTGAGGCTCACCAAGCCCACAACACGAGAACATAGTGTGCCTGCTCCACCCGCTGTGTTTACTATTACAAACTCAGGCCATGGGGGGTCATGTTCAGCCTGAGACTGATCATACCAGATTATAAAAGAAATAGCTATTGGTTCATCTCAATATTTATATCCTCTGTGACTTGGAAAGAATGCCACAAGCAAGAAAATTTATGAGTGCATCCAACTGCATATGAAAAGTTGCCTTCCAGCACCAGGAGAGAACGCAGGGTTTAATTTGAGAATCACTATGGGGGTACAGCTCATGCCCAGGGTCCTTTTCTTCACTTTGTGTCATCTTACGCTCAGTCTGAACCCTGGCTAACCTTTCTCTGATGCAAACTGGCTCCGTACTCCTCACCAGCAAAGCGTAAACAGAGGTTATGGAGGAACACAGAGAGGGGGCTCAGCAAGAATCCTTGTCTACTGATGTAATCTCTAATCTCAGACCAATGTTGTTCTCAGCAAATCATCCCTGGAGGTCTCTCGTCAGTCCTTTTACTTTATTTGACTTTTTTTTCTCTTTTTCTCTCCCATGAAATGGTACAAATAAAAGCTGCTGCTCACCAGACAAATCAGTATTTACTATAGAAAAAGACAGACACTGGGTTATGTTGCTTGCTGTTACAAATCCTGAGACTATGAACAAAGCTGGAGGCGTTCAGAGCAGAGATATACCGAAGCACAACTCATTAGATAATATTAGTCTGGAAAAAGATCTTATTTGATGTGAAAAGTCAACTTATATTAAATGGAGCTGAAATATTCTGAGATTATGTAAAAAGAAACAGATCATAGTCAGCTCCCACAGAATATAAAGGTAAAGTCAGGAAAACATAAGTAGAGAACAAGCCTATGATTTTTGACTGTTTATTAAATAAAAAATATAACTAATATTATCTTTTATTTGAGCATTGTCTTTCTTTAATCAGAAAAAATCTGAAATAAAAGCTGCATCTATTTAGTATATTTTTGATGTCAATAAAATTTCCCACATAATTAACCATGAATTAAATAGTATAAATGTAATTTTTGTCAATATCCAAATAATCTAAAATATTTAATAATTTAAACAACAGGCAAATATTTTCTTTGCTCCCAAAGAGTGAATGAATTGGATGTGTTGTGTGCAGCATAGACTTTGACACGTTAGATATTTGTTAAAAACAATTAAACTGAATAAATATTTTATAATTACTCCAAAGTTAGCAATGTATGTTTATTTTATTTACAGAAAAAATGCCATTTGTATTAAAGCAAATGATGGACACTGTTGCATACCTTGTCTCTCACCATAGATTTTAAATACCACAAAAGCTTCATTATTTACTTTGCAGGTGCGATAAGGGAACTAAAATCTACTAAAGCACATAAAAACCAGCAACAAGTCAGCTCTTTTGTTTGTTATTACTCAAGTCCTAATATAAGAAAATTCATTTTTTGCTGTTGAATGCAAACAAGGAAGATTAAAAATATGCAAATGATGAACAGAATCTTGATCAGCAGCATATCTCACTATTGCATTTCAATTGAAAGAAGCTCATTGTGTGCACATAACTTACAGGAGTGAAGTCATGCTTTTATCATGTGACCACAAACTAAAATAGCAATCCAAAGAGAGCTATTATAAACAAAAGTATTAAAATTCAGCCTTCGAACATCTCAATTATTGTTGAACAGTTTAGTCTCCTGCAAGAATATATGTTTTCATGAAGCCACCCTGTGTTTCTACAACCTCCTTGCTTCAGAAGAATCAGAAAATTTAACAAGCACAAGGAAGAAAAAAGTGAAAAGCAGAAGTGGGGGAGTGCGCTTCACTGATGTAAATGCAATAGGGAATCAAAATGAGATATAAGAAGACGCATATAAAAAATAAAGCACCTGATTTGAATTTACCCCTGCAGATTGAAGGGGTCTCCACATCAAGGCAGGCCATGGAGGACAGTGATGGTTTGCCTGGCCAGGTCTGGATTCCCATGGAGTGACGAGGCCAATAGGGATCACAGAGAGGGGGAAAAAGACCCGGCTCTGACCGAACGGCAGCCCGTTTGCTGTGTCTCTGCCTCTCTGCTTGCCTGAGTGAGGAAACTTTGTGTGTGCTACAATGTGTGAGTGCATCGTCAGCGTCAGGAGGAGGGAACAATGTGCTGCTCATATTAACCCTCACTGGGTCACATTTCTCCACTCACTGAAGACTGCAGCACGAAACACCACAAGAGCTGATCAAAACAAGCTGTTTTCTGATTCTACTTGCATACATTTCTACAAGAAACAGCACAAGTGTCGAAATTCACTAAAAGACAATAACAGGGCAATGCACATTGCGTCCTCAGGGAACTAATGAAACATTGTTTTTATTGCTGTTTTCTTTTGCAATACCACAGATTTACATCAATGTTGGTTTTGTATGAGCTATTCTGCTGAAGTGAATAGAACTTCTTTGCCATTTTTAATACATAAAGTATGTTTTAATACCAAAAACATAAAGAAATAATGACAGCTCATCCCAAAATATGCGTGTTCTTGGGCTACAGTGTTGGTTAGATGTCATTTGTGAGTACAATCACACTAACAGGAAATAAGATAACAGCGAATTACACTAATTGCAATGAGCTCTGCATGTTTGATGGATCAGGATGGACCTTGGAAGGAACTTGTGGTCCCAAAGATGATCTGATGTCAAGGTGAAGAGGCAGATGCTCTCAATCCTTATTTTTTTTCTGTCATTTGTCAGTGTATGGAGGACCAGACTGATGTGTTCTGGGCAAATAAGCTTGTTGTAGCTACAAATATTCATATCAAACAGTGTAAATAAAAAAAGGGAAATAAAGGGAACTGATGCAGTCACAATGACAATTTCCTGCTGGAATCTGTAAGGGAAACATGCTAATGAAAAATATGTGAGTAGTAGGAGGGTCTCTAGGAATGTGGAAAAAACATTTGGAAGCACGTTCCACAGTCTGCAAATACACAGAATTGTGAAAAATATCTTTGTTTCTATGTACACTGCACTTCAGTGTACATAGAAATTCAGATCTAGGTCACGATTTACATCGAGCATTTATAGTTTACAATCTCGACAGCTCTGCGGAAACTTTAGCACTTACCGTTATTGATAGGTATTTGATGATTACATTAATTACAAGTGTTTCCATCTAAACAAGTGTTTATACTGACACATGACAACATAATAATTCTTATGGATCAGCACAAGTTTGCATTTGTAGCTTTTAAAGCGTGATTCACAAAGCAGGATTGTGATGAGAAACACTCTTGCAAACATTTTATCCTCTAGAGTTTCAGCTTTTGTTTAGAGCCTTTCCAGATCCACCCACTGAAAAAACCACTGTCTTTCTGGACTGTGTACCTCACCAACTTGGCTTATATGTAAAAAACCCAAATAACATATTACTACAAGCCAAACTTCAGTGGTTGTTAATTTTACTTTCAAACACCAAATGTGTGGTCTTGATTGTTTACTGTCCACCAGTGTTCAACCATAACATAGTACACAGCGGTTCTGCTGGAATAAATTATGCAAAGCCGTGAAACACAACACAGTTTTTAAAAACTGCACTAAAGTGATAACATGTGAAAGTGCTGTGAGAGAGGAAAAAAGAAGGACTGTAACCAAGAATGAAGTTAGTTATACAAGGTCAAAACTCTATTTATAGATGACATATTATTAAAATGCCTCTATTTGGAAAGTAAAGTAACATTTTGAACATGAGAAAGACGGAGAATGTTACCAAGCTTCAGTGCATATCCAGCCAGAGCCTCTTATTAATGGCTTGGGTAACATATTGGGGTTTTTAAACAGACAGACTGAAAAGAGAGCAAAGCAATGAGGTCTTTTCCATGTTTGCGTAAGCTGTAACAGAGAAACATAGCCCTCCACACCCCCACAAATAGAAAATAGAAAGAAATAAGCAGTGTTCTTGCTGAATTTATAGCTGGAAAACGTGTTAGTCAGACTTATTCAAATGTTTCCAGGCTCTTACGCACATTGTGCAATCACTTTTTAGCTTTTTTAAATACCAAACTGACACAAATTTCATCACTTCATGCTTAACTTATTAGTTATTGTCCTATAATTACATTTCTTTAGTCTTAAATGTGAAATTTTAACTTCAATTTTAATACCTTGCTTTCTGTTTGCACTTATATACTGGCACCAATAGACACTGGCCATGCTTTATTTGTTCCCAGTGTGAATACAACTACACTTTGATGTCACCCAGAATTTCCTGTACATAATAAATTACATCAAACAACTAAAAATAATGATTTTTGCTGTTTTACGGAGAACGTGACCCAACGATGGTCTAATCCTCTATAGAGAAAAAAATTTAAATGGAATTATTGACAAATGTTTTCAGCAATAACACATTGGTCTAAAAGTCTGTCTCACAGGTTTAGCAGTATACACATAACAAAGCTATTTTCCCAAGAAAAACTCTGATTTCAGAAGCTGATTAAGCTGTGATTGTGGGATTGACTTCCAAAGTCAATTTTGATCTAATTCCTCACTTTATTCCACAAACAAATCATTGAAAAGGTTTGTTTTTGCACTGTGACCTTGCTTTTAAATAATCAGTGTGTAAAATATGTTGCCAAACTCTCATATTTGACCTCACATTCTTCACCATCCGTGTTGTCATCAAATGAAGCGCCTTGTCCCACATCAGCAATTCCAAAGAAATGCCTAATAAAAGCAACACACATTATTGAAAATGTGACAAAGTGGCATCTTCCTTTCTGTGATAATATTTAAAATACAGAGCCATATATGCTCCTGCAGTAAAGTTAAACTGGCCTGACACAATGTGTAAGTGGTGAGTAAAAGACACGTTTAGATAGAAACGGGATACCGGAGTAAATGCTGGAGTATCTGATCATCCTCTGGACTTTACTTTGTGGATCCATGCATAACTTTGTGTTCTCAGTTCTCAGCTGCATGCTGTCAATGTTACAGACTTTAGAAAGGTCAGGTTTCTGAAGGGAGGTGACTGGACATTTTGGTGATTGAGAATGTGAAACAAACTTCCTGCCATAATAATATTTATGCATTCTTTCTTTTTTATGAGCTATTATGCATTCCTTTTATTGTATTTAATATTCCATGTTTAACTTGTTGAATCTCTCTGTGACATTATTATAGAACATTGTCTGCAGTGATACATTCCCATGGCACATCTCGGGTCTATAATGACACCATATCATACAAACAGATTCAGCTGAAACAGAAGCTCTTCTCACATATTTTATTTGCATTGCATTAGGGACTAATTTGACAAATATGATCACTTATCTTTTCAAAGTTTCCTGAGATTAATTCAAACACTCCTGTCAGCTAGTTAATCTGGCTAAACTTTAATCTATCTGTGGTAAGAAAGTGCATCACAACTCCATCAAGCTGACAAGCTCATTAGACTCTTCTTGACCTCTTCTGCCAAATTATGCTTTTACTTGAAAATCCACACTTTTTTTCCCCTGATAAAGTACTTTGATCATCAAAGCAGTCATTAAAATCAACTCCCTTGTGAGGACTCAAGCTAGTGCACATTTAAGATGTACCAAATTAGCTTATTTTTATTTGGATTCAGAGATGAGTAAAAAAAGAAACATTTAGCAGAAAATATACCAAGTTTTACTTTTATGAAATAGGAAGGAAAACATAAAAGATAAAACCCCTCAGAAAGAGCAGAGGCATTAAAAACACTCTTAAAGGATTTAGCAGTAGTTTTGTGTTTGGCTGATGTTACCAGCAGATGGGCATACTCTAATGTGGAGGTATTCATTTGGGCACTTTCACCTCAAAAAATTTCAAGGATGCATCAAATTCCTTGTGTATTTTAAATGGGAGGGGTCCAGGATGGATCTAGTGTAGAACTGCCCAGATAAAAATGTAATCTAGGTGCAGGTATGAAGAGAGAACAGCCCCCCTTAACACACTACTCATTCGGCTTGTTCAGAGTGAGCCAAGTCGTCAGATTGAATAAAACAGATTTAGTGTGTGAACACGGGTCGTAATTTGCATCTGTGCTGCTGCTGCACCAAAAACAGATGTTTGGTTTCATCAAAGGTTTGACTCCAATGTTCACTCGGAGTATCAGGTGTTAGGAAGTGGATGACAAATTGCATGATTGTAAAACAGTGACAGTTTAAGCCCCGGCGTTTACTTATTTGTCATGGTGGGGAAAAGTCTGGGTTGCTGCCATTTTTATCCTAAATAAAGGCATCAATGTCTAATATTAAACATGTATCTGCATTTATTATGGACTGCATATCTGATGTTTCTGGCTGTGATTTCATTGCATACAAATACAAAATCCTAAATATATTAAATATTGTTTAGACAGATTCTACAAGTTGAGGAGGTTGTAAGGGAGTCTCTACATCCTCCACTAGCATCAAATCCCATGCAGGTCTTTGTAGATGGTGGGAAAGTGAAAAAAGGAAATCCCTGCAGGTTTGTAGTTGTGTTACGAGATGCAGCCGCAACAGGCTAAAAGAGGTTGGCCAGTTGCAGCTTTGGCCACATAAAAGTCATCACCAAAAACATGCAGTTGATCACATTTATTAATGAGTAATCATATATGTTTGAAGAAAATTTGTTTTTTATTTTTAGAATGCATTACTTTAAGATGAATTAAATCAATAAAACTTTGCATTAAAGTTTTTTTTGTGAGGAGTTTGCATGTTTTTCCTCCACTGGTGTGGGTTTTCTCCAGGCAATACTGCTTCCCTCCATCCACAGTCATGCATAAAGGCTGAAATGTGTCATTCTAAGCTAATTGTGGGTGTGAACATGAAATGTTGTCCATGTTCCTGTGATGGAATGGCCACTTCTCTAATTCATAAGTTGCCTCTTGCCAAATGTGACCTGGCAATGATCCAGTCCCTTGTGACCCTCAAGAAAATAAAGTAGGTGTAGATGGATAAAAATGAAGGCCTAAATTCAGCCATCTGTTTTACTCAGTGCTCTTTACACCAATTAACAGGTGTTATTAATAGATTTGCCAAAAATAATAACATCAAATTAAGTGTATTAAGGGATTTGACTATCAACTTATGTTTAATCATTTAGACTCAAGATCTAAAATAGTTTATTATTGGTTTATTTAAAGTACTTAAATACTGAAAAGAAAGGCAATCACATTAATAAAGTCCTGCTAAGTAAGTTATAACCAATGCTAGATTCAGAACTAGAAGTACAAAAGCCTTCTGTTTTTCAGTAATTAACTCTACACTTATGATTGTTCTGCATAGACTATGCTGCTAAAAATAGCTTACTGTACGGCCAAAGCAAGCTCTTGAATGAGAAGAAAAAATGTGAACGTCTGGGGTAAAACGGGATCCCCATAAATAGGGAACACCTACAGCAAAGGATATGCAGTTCTGTCACACTTCCCCTCTGACATTCCCTGATTTCAACAACCATAGCTTTCCCGTAAGGCTAATTAACCCTCCAGTGAGCATTGCTCAGCGCGTTGCACATAACATGTACACTCCCCTTTCTCCTCTTCACAGGACCCAGCCAGAAATGTGCTCGGCAGGGGGTCGGTTGAGGGTCAACCACAGACAAAAATAACCTCTTGTTTGCTCACTGGCATGCGGCAACTTATCGTGTTGCTCATAAAGCCAGACAGGGACTCCGTGTTTTGGTCAAACTTAATAGACTAAATAGACTAAAACCACTTTAAATATATGTTAAAAATCTCAAGCAGATTTCTGCTCAGTTGTATTTTTGTGGATTGTTACACTACAATTATCACAGCCACAGACATGCCGCTTGCCTCAACAGTTAATGGCTTATGTCAACTACAGTTCTGAAAAAAAGACTGAAAAAAAGACTGAAAAAAACTGGATTGTATGTGTTTGTCCACAAACTAATGTGCTGTCAGCAAAGATATTAGGTGTTTTGGAGACTTAAAATGCAACATTTATCAATTCTTACTCATTTGTCCATTAGCATCCTTCTTCAACAGATTCCGACAGATTGAGACAACCTATGCAAGCTATCTGACTTAAAATAAAACAAACACATTCATATAAAAGCATCCATACATGCAGCTGTGCTTTTTGTCACCTGTAAACAAAACTGAGTCACTCCATTTTAGTTTTTAGTGCAATCATCCAGAGAACAGAAAATCTTCATGAACTGCATAATAATATGCCCACCATCATCACAGTCAAGTGGCATGCATAACATTTTTTGTCCCCCACAGAAATATCAGGAACAATATTTGTTCATTGGAATAACAGGTAAGAACAACAGTGTTACCATGGTTTTTGCCTAAAGAGACGAACAGTCAGAGCAACAAGCTGTAAGAACACAGTTCAGACCACAGGGAGGAATTAACTGCTCTATAAATCCCAGAAATATGAAGTATGCACCGCTGCTTTCACACTAACCACATATCAATACATTCAGTACAAAGTACCTAAATGTTCATGATTCAATCAAAGATGTGGAACAAATTCATGAGAGATGATATGATGCATTACAGCTGTGAGCTGGAAACCACAGACTCACCTCAACATTGAAAGGGACACTAAAAAGGAGCTTTTTATGTCTGTCAGATATGGTTCTCCTATTCATCTACTGTCATCTCCCTGAAAGTGATTTACTTCCTGACTCCACTATGGGAAACAGTGAACTTACCCTGATTACAGACATTTCCTTCCTCCACCATTTGCAGCGATGCCTGGAATTGCTGCACTATTTACTCAGGCCTGGAGCAGTAAACTGCAGATCCCACACCCACATGGCATATGGATCACGGGCTACAAAGGCCAAGGATTCCTGGGAGAGTAGTTCCTAATGCAGATAGAAAAAAAATGTTATTTTTCACAAGAAACACCATGCCGTCAGACAACTTAACAATGTTAGGTGGCATTTCTCAGGATTATGTTGCCCCCCTTCCCCCTCAGCTCATACCCTACCTAGTGAACTTGAAAACCACTTTTGAATATTAAAATGATTCTTTACTAATTGAATTTACGTAACTGAGAAGGTTACTGATTTATTCCAACTCAGGCTCATAAGATACAAAACTTGTAGACATGTCAGAGGAAAGGAAAAATACAAAGTATCCATCTATTTTTTTTACTTATACGAGGTCAGATAAAAAAAACAAACAAAATTAGCTGCTGTAGGGAGGAATACCTATTATTCCTGTTAATTTGTTTTTAGGAAAAAGTATTTTTAGCTTATGGTCAAAAACAGCAGATTGCTCTACCCTCTGTGACCAGAAGGGGGCACTATTACCTCAATTTTCTTATTTATAAAATAGCTTGGATACAATCATTTATTTTTATGATGTACAATTTATGGAAAAGCAATATTTGTTTTGTTTTTTACAATCAATAACTTTAATGATACTTACACAAAATACAAAATAGATGTTCCTACATAATAACCCACCTCTGTTAAGAAAAGCCATTATACTTCTTGTGATATTTCTGACCCACATAATCAGTAACAATGCCTCATTTCATCACCTTGGCCCTGGTCCACATATTTGGCACATGTTTCCTGCACCATTATATTCACAAAACTTCATTTTGCTACGTTATCATTCAGCCATTGTTGGATAGATTCATTTAAACATTCCTCATTGTGTAAATAAAATTATGACACCCCTTAGGAAAGATCCCCTCTTTATAATCATAATAGTAAAACAGTAGTGTTACAACAGCATTTGTGGAGGTGTAGGTATGTTCAAAACATAACACATCTCATTCATTTAAATTACGCTGCCATCTGGTAAAACACGATTGCCACACAGAAGGGGCCCTCAGCCATTTTCAACGACTACAACTCAAATCTTTTTCTTCCTGATAGGCAGAAGAGAAAGAAGGAAGCCATTATCGCTGCCCTGTTTTCACTCGGGAGACATAAGTGCTCCTCACAGTGACACATAATGAGTGTAGCAGGATATGGCAAGCAATGATATGTTTTATGAAGGCTAAATGTGGAATGAAACCACAAGCAGCTGCAGCAAATTAACAAAATGCATCTCCATTCAGTAAACGCAAAATTCAACACACGTTTGTAAATCTTCCAATAAAAATCAGCGTGAAAAGGAGTGCAGTTGTGTCACCTGTTGTCAGGAGGGAATCAGAAAGAGGAGCACATTAATTGTGGACTGCGAAAAGAAACGGCAGGCAGAAGCACAAATAAGCAGCTGTGGTGTTACTTTTTACTCTATGCTATTCAAATGATCTTATCAGGCTGAGTCATCAATAGTTTTCATATATGCATGAAATGAGGAGCGACTGAGCTTAAGCTTTATTTTTTAAATCTGGGCAGCATTAAAGATTCACACTTTGGATTCAGTGTAAAACTTTTCCTGATTCCGAAAACAAGAGAAAACCTTTCTGCTCTCGGGTGATTTGACTTTTTCTACATCTACAACAAAGCTGTTTAAACATAATCTATAATCTAGTGACGCCTGCAAATAACACAAAAAAATGACAAGTTATGAGACAGATCAATGAATAAGCCAATAAGCATACCGCAGGGACAACACATGAGCTGAAATTTAATCAGGAATCCTAATGAACACCCAAGTGTTTATGAGAAATTGCTTGTTCCTTGGCTCCTTTGAATTTAGATCTAAAATTATATCTGAAGTGTTGCTTCTGCGACACACAGAGATAATTTTAAAATCCTTCTGTGAGTTTGCCTTCTTTCAGCTCGGCCCCCAAAATGGAGTCACAGGACTGTGATGATATTAGTTAGTGATTATCCCTGTTGGAAGCAAACTGTTGGGAGTAAATCCATTAATATTAGGCAGAAAAGCCATAAAATATCCAAGTAGTTGAGGAGGTCGTCATGATCATTAAAGAGACAGTTTTACTCATTAGCTATACTATAGCTATACTTTATACTCTACAGAAGTCATAAAATACTGGTAATAACGTCAGTTACTTTTAGCACATACTTTGTGGTAAAATATGAGACAAAAAGCTAAAACACATCCATATATAACACAGTTTAACAGCTGCCATTATTCTCATCTAACTGATTTCCCTCATTCAGCATGAAGACCACTGTCACCTGGCGGGGATTGGCTCTACCTTACCTTCATCTGGCTGATTTGTTGCCTCCTGACCAATAGCTACACCACACATCAACATTACAGAATAAAAAGAGCTGCAGCACTTTGGCAACTGTATTAAGGAGACAGTTGGCCCACTTTGTTTTGGTCTCAGACTTGAGGATTGTGAAGCCTTTAGGCTTGTAAACTTTGTGATTTTGTGTGGAGATTGTATTTAGGGGTGCTCAAAGTCGCTCCTCGAGGGCCACAATCCTGCAGGTTTTCATGTATCGTTGGTCCAGCACAGCTAACTCAATTTAATCAGTCATTATTCTAAACTTGATTGGCTTTTGTGTTCATTTAATGGAAGCCAGATGTTGGAACAGGGATGCATCAAAAACAGCAGCTCTTCAGGACTGACTTTGGACACCCCTGGAAATTTCTGTTGTATTAATAATGGTGCTGCTTCTGTGTTTTGTGGGATTTATTTTGGTCTGTTTGCTATTTTTTAACTTCCCCTTCCATCTAGCACATTCTTTATTTTATGTTACATCCTTTTCCCCCAGCGAGCCGGGTCATAACACACAGTACAAGCCATAAACCACCAAGAGACCAGAAGAATAAAAATGAGGAAGTTACAGCTAGTGTTTAATAATAAACCTCTTTCATCCATACATCCATTTCCCATTCCACTGATACAGGGTCATAGAGCAGGGAGCCTATCCCAGTAATCACTGGGTGAGAGGCAGGGGCAGTTCACCAGTCCATCACAAGGCCAACACCAAGATATAAACAACCAGACGTGCACATGAACAATTCCATATGACCAATCAGCCGAACGTGCGTGTTGATAGACGATGGGAAGAACATGCCAACGCCACACAGAAAGGCCACAGTCACAACACCACCTCGCCGCCATTCTGCCCTCAATTATTTACTTAGTTTTAACAGTTTTAAGCTAAATATAAGAGCTAACCGTGCTGCTGTATTCCTACATTTGTTTGTTTGTTTGTTGCTAAATCTGGACAAAATGTTGTAAATTTTGATTGAATAATATTTAGGATGTAATAAAAAATACATCTTCAAAGGCTGACTAAAAATTAAACATTTTAAAGCATTTGCAACATAAAAATGCATATAGTGGTACATTTAAGTAATAAATAAAGCTTATTTATTCAGCAATTTCTACAATATTGTAATTCATTTAAATTCTTTCTTCTCTTTTTCAAATGCTTATCCTGCTTCTGCTGCAGGGATCACAGTCGAAAGCAGAGCTCCCATAAACTCCAGGTCTAAGAAACACTGCTCGTTTGAAATAAGCTTTGCACGTGCAGCAAACATTGTGCAACAGCTAATCATCAAACAGCTCCTGGTGAACATTTGATCTTATGTTTGCACATAAAATGGCAATGCATGAAACTTTACGTCAAGAAAAGAAAAACAAATGCTTTATACATAAAAGAGTAAAACTGCAATTTAAACCAGTTAAAGCGTCCAGTTAAAAAAATTGGGTTTCATTTGAAAACACAGAAAAATGTGGGTTTAGGTCTGTCTTAGTCTGCAGCAGAGATTACAGCCGACAAAACCACAGCCATGACTTGAATCCCTGTTCTGAATGTAAATGTCAGAAGTATTTGAGTATTTCTGTCATTTAGAAAAAATCTCCCCAGTGGCTCTGAGGTTTAGGGGTACCATCATCTGGAAAAGCTTTGCATTTGCTTAAAACAGATAAGAGTTGAAGGGATGATATGAAATCCTCCTGGGTAGAGCTCATTAACCCTGTTATTTTCTTCACTTTGCTAAGAGTTGTTCATAAGCTCTCACTATAAAGCAATGCTGAGATGAAGGCACACACACAAATTGAAATCTGGTTTATTTAAGAAGCGTTTCACATACTGTGTTGTTAATATTTGCTTTCGACGTTGGAACAAAATACTTAATCCAATCAAATGAAAAGTATTACCAACTAATATTGCTTTCCAAGGTGTGCTGAATATGTTTAAAAACAGACCGTTGTGGTACAAACCTGATCACCGTCACCACAGTTATTTTCTTTAAGACCATATTTTTGTTTCTGGAAAAGTGTCTACTGTTTTCCACAGACACATCATGGGCCAGATTATTCTGTTTACCTTCGATATCAGTGATGTGTATATCATCTTTTCTTTATTTTTTCATACTAATCAATAATTAGACACTAACTTCAGCTGTAACAAAAACCACAACATGACCGTCCTCAGTTTTCCTGACTGAGGAGGTCGTATGTCTGCATTTGAGCTTTTGTTGAACTCCATCATTTTGTTGTGAACACGCTGAAACTGGAGACTGATCTGGATAGACACTGAACACAAAGATGGGTGCAAAAAGTGGAAACTGTGAATGGAGACGTCCTTGTGATCTCATGAAGGGAAAGCTTGACTGGACCCGGTTGAACATATATGGAAAGACCTGTTGTGTGGATTGACTCCATCTCATTCAACCCAATTCAGGCTTAATGAAATGTCAAACTTGCAGATTCACTCAAAACATTACTGGAAGTTAGAGCATCTAACTTTATTATTAGTATAATTATTGAATGCAATATTATACTTTATTATGATTTTATTAGGCAAAAAGTTCTATAATTAAGCAATAAAAGAAACACTATATAAGGTCGCTATGCTTAAACATCTGTTCTTCTAACTTTTACTGATTGTAAAGTGACATTTATGATGTCATCATTGTGATGTGTTATGATTGTCCTGCAGCATCCCTAGAGTTTTGTTGTGTTTTTTATCAGTGTGTGTGTGTGTGTGTGTGTGTGTTGTTTGGTTCTGTAGGGTTCCTGGCCAGGTGGTGCAGAGGCGGTCCATGGACCTGTGGGGTGCCGGTACTTGTACGGCTGATGGAAATTTGCTTAATGCTAAATTTGGCGCATCTGTCTTTTTTTTTTTCCACTAATAAACAATGTAATTACAAATGATTCTGTAAATGCAATTGAAGAAACACTAAAACATAACATAAACATAAAAAATAAACAATCACTAGAAAATTTGTTTTGAATCCAGATGGCAATCCTGATCACATCGTAAATTTAACCGAAATTTATTTAGACTAAAATTTATTCTTAGAAATACAATCAGGAAAATGAATCCATCACAGTTTGTGTAAAGTTGCCAACATACAGACACAAAAACAGACAAACACTGGCAGTAATAAAACCTCAACCTCCTCCTTATTGGAGAGGAAAAAACACAACCCAGTTTAGGAAACTAATCTTTGAAAATATTTGACAACAAATATGATATGAAGAGATATATGATCTGGAAATAAACATTTACAGAGGGAGTGAAACAGCAGCTAATGGGATGACTTACTTTAAAAAGAGGATTTAAAAATAATAAAATGGAAGAAAGAATCATCAAAAGTTTTTCTTTGTGGTTCCTTCAGGAGATTAACAGAGTAAATAAAATGTTACATAAATAACCTAAAAAATATTTCCAATTTAGGATTGCCAGCCTGACCTGAATTGTTTCCTTTAAGGTCATAATAAGACTGTTTGATTTGAGGAGTTGTGTGTGTGTGTGTGTGTGTGTGTGCACTCTTGCCAAAATCTCCCAGGTGCATGTTGGAGAGATCAGCTTTGCTCCAGTAAAATGTGTTGGCTTAAAATAGGCCTGATCGAAGAATAGTGTTTCACATTACATTTCACAGGAGACCCAAGCAGCAAAAGCGCTCACTGATGTCCTCTTCTGTTTTCCAGACTGAAGTCTGCACTTCTCCTCAGCAGCTTGCAGTGAACTCCTTCAAGACCTTTGTCAAGGTTACATTGTCACCATCACTGCAGAATACAGTAAACAATAAATGCCATTACAGGGGACAATGAATGCATTTCATGGTATTTTTCTTACCTAATATTTGTCATTTAAATATTGCATATATGTTGCATATATAATGGAATTTTTTGTTTGTGTGTGTGTGTGTGTGTAATATGGCCATGATGGCTATAATTAGTTTCTTGTAGAAGTGTTATGTTATCTGTCATAACCATTTTAAAACAAGTTGTTTTAGTAAAAAACTTTGCATTGCTTTTGTTCTGACGATATCTCTTATAATGTGTCTGCTGGCAAACGGAAAATTCACCCTTTCGAGCTTCTTTAGACACCTAACCTCAAAACAGTGGAGGCATTTGCTTTTTTATTGACATCACAGTAGGGAGAATATTTTGATTTATTTGTCAGCCTTCAAAGAGGGCTGTTCTATGAATAATGCCCCGTTTGACATCAGGAATTCATCAATTGTCTGAAACAGAAAACAAATGCCATCAGCATCGAAGTCGTAGGTAAGATTATAGGAGTGTGTAAGCGATATTACCTTTCTAGATATCAACAGCAGATGCTATTTTTTTCAGTTGG
>JBAMIG010000022.1:13848487-13869134 GCA_037177335.1 Kiunga ballochi
ATATATATATACATAATTATTGTGAAGTCTTAAACACATTTATTGTGTCGAGGAAACTAAATGAATCTATAGATTAGAGAACTTTGCCTATTTTTGGTCTGCTGAAACTGAAACCAACCTCAGGGTCACTGTAACATTCAACACTTGCTTTTGTCCTAATCAAAGTCAGAGAACTTCCAGGATACAAAATATGCTGCATAAATAAATAAATAAATAAATAAATAAATAGTGTTACAAATATGCGTAAAACGGCTAAATGTGACTGCAGGTAACACAAACACTTTTTCTTTTTAAAAGCTTCAGTGAGTTTATAGAGCATGTCATTGCAGTGTCGTAGTTATTTTCTAAAAGGCTTTTCAGAAACTATGAAGAAAACGTGTGAGACAGAGATGTCATTTCACATGTTGCTCAAGTGGACACAGAACTTACTCTGATTTGGAGGAAAGGGCATCTAAATTTGTTTTACCCTTTGTCATTTTAAAACATCTCAAAGCTAATCTTGCTGAAAAATTCAAAGCAATTCTTGGTCATTGTAATGCTTTGAGATGCAAATGGGCCTAATAGTTTTAAACTATAGAGATGCTCTGTTTCTTTTTGTAAAAATGTGCATTATATTGAGCTACGCTGCTTCTGTTTTCATGTTCTTGCATGATGGATTTTTGATCACAATGGGAGGTCTGGTCTGATGAAGGGGATGATAAAAAAGCAGGAGAAAGTGGGAAGACTATAGTTATACTGCACACATGCTGGCAGCATTTGAGTAATTGCTGTCATTATAAGTAATACACAACAGTTCCATGCTCCAAGTTGCAGTAGTCTGGAGTTTAGTGTTCCTGCAGTATATTTAAAACAATCCTGGGTACTTTTTATTACTGCTGGTATGTTGCTGCAATTTCTGACTGGTGACACCTAAACAAGGATGCTAAGGGTAATGTTTGGTGTCAGACTGCAAACTTCTAGGAGCTTTTATGAAAATGAGTTAGGTTATACATATAGGATGAGATCCATTTTGAATAAAGTGTTAGAACATTGGAGATTAAGCTTTCAGGTTTTTATGATGAGAGTAAACAGTGGGTTTTTTTCATTACTACCTGATGTAAAGGGGCACACATTCAGACAATATCCCTCCCTTCCGAATCACGTTATTGTATCTGGTTGCTCAGATTTTAAAAAAAGAGAGAAAGGCACAGTTTTACTAGAAAAAATAAAGAAAATTACAAGCTGGAGAGAGATGATAAAATTATGGCTTATTTTTTACGGCACGGTTGGGCTTTCATGCTGTGAAGTTGATAAGGATGTTATCCTTATCCCTATTGCACCAAAAACCAATTTTTTTTTTAATAGTGTTATAAAAGCAGATGCATGTACACTTACTAAAATAAGCTAATTAAATCCTTCCCATCACATTAAATCCAACTGCCAATAATATGTTTATCCTTAATGCGCTGAGAGCAAAAATTACCAGTTGAGCGAACCTCTACATTTCAGTTAAAGATAACATTACATCACAAAGGCTACCCTGGACCACAGTCCCTGATGAGCAGGAAAGTCAAGGTAGTACTGTATATTATTTTTAACACTGGGACATCAGCTTGCTATGTGTTTCAGAGCCTCCATGTCTAATATCAGGAAACATTTTGTCTGCAAAGATAAATTGAGATGGGCTGCACGGTGGAGCAGTGGTTAGCACAGTGGCCTCACAGCAAGGAGGTTGCCGGTTCGACCCTTGGTGTGGGCAGGACTCCAGCCAGGAACCTTTCTGTGTGGTGTTTGCATGTTCTCCCCGTGTTAGCGTGGGTTCTCTTCGGGTACTCCGGCTTCCTCCCACAGTCCAAAGACATGCACCTTGGGGATAGGCTGATTGGTGATTCTAAATTATCCATAGGAGTGAGTGTGAGTGTGTATGGTTGTTCGTCTCTGTGTGTTAGCCCTGCGATGGACTGGCGCTCCGTCCAGGGTGTACCCCGCCTCTCGCCTGTTGGCTGCTGGGATAGGCTCCAGCCCCCCCGCGACCCCGTTAAGGACAAAGCAGTAGATAATGGATGGATGGATGGATGGATAAAGTGAGATGTCCATTTTTTTGCACCCTTGACTGCAGTGCCCTCATAGAAAATAAACATACTCACCTATGTTTGCAATTTATAAGAATATAAATGCTTGCAGGTACAGTCATTTGTTGTAGCACTCAGTAGGTACCAAACATTTTCACACGTTATACATTCAGTTAATGTTTGCAGGCTGCAAGTTAGTAGGTTGCAGCATTAACTTGAGTAAGTTGACATCATGGTAATGGCATCAGGATAAAATCAAACTGGTCGGACGTACAGTAAAACTTATCAGACAAGCTTAAAATGTGAAGTGTGTAAGCTAAGGACTTTTATGGGAGAAAGGAAATGTTAGCAAATGGAACCAGAAAGAGTCAATGTGGATTTTGTGATTATAGAAAATGAGGAAGTGCAAAAGTTGATGCTTAAATGGTATCTAAACTAGCCTATTTGTTTGATGGACATAATGATCATTTAACATTTAATCTCTTCCAGTGCTGCTCAGCACAGAATGTGTACATATTTACTAAAAGATATCCTTAATTCTTTATATTTTCAGAGGTCTTGCTCATGTGATCCGCCATCCTGCCTCAGATCACACAGATGACATCGGAGTCAGCCAACAATATGAGAACATACAAACCCGATTAACACTCAACAGTTTTCGTAAGTAGCCTTCATACAGAAATATCCCATAAAGACCCAAACAAGTGGTAGGAAAAGTTACATTGTTTAAATATGAGGTTTTAGTTGTCCCTTTAAATATATGTATGTATATATATATATATATATATATATATATATATATAAATTTATGCATTTTTTTTCTTTTAAGGGTATTTGGTTATTCTACTTTCTGGTGTCCATTAAGGTGCAGAAGACAAAAATCTGATTGTGTTCCACATTTCAGCAAAGTCTAAAAAAGTCAATTTAATTCATATGTTATGCCGGGCTTTTTAATACTATATATAATAAAGAAGATGCGTTGTACAAGTGGATCTGCCAAGCAATGAGTATATTCTGGTTAGCTCAAATTACTGAGATTTATTTTGAATATTTAATCAAAAATAAGATTTCACAGAAAAACTAAGACATTCCATAAAAAACATTATAAATTGGTGGATTAAAATATTTTCTGCTATTAAATTAATCTGAGCTGTGGGACTTGTGCTGGAGATGAATTATGTTTTACTGGTGATTGTCAGTTGAATTAGTTTGGAAACTTGGTTAACCACACAACAAAGACAATAAAGAAAATGTTTATTTGCCCATAAACAAACAAAAAAAAAAGTAAATTGGTATCAATTTAAGCTTTTTGTAAAGTGAAATAATGTGAATTTCTCCAGATATTGCTTGGTGACATAATGCTGCAGCTGGTACCTTTTATTAAAGTTAATGAATCAAATCTGATGTTTGCTGAATGAGCAAATATAATCTACTTAGAACAGTTTAAATTAACCTCTTGCTCCACTTTCTCTTTGTTTTGATGCACTAAATGCAGATTTTGCTGCTACTTCAAGCCAAGATGAAAACACATGTTTACAACCTCCGTGTAGTTTCAGGACACTCATAGGAGTCTGAAAACATATTTTTTAGACTTGCTTTTGCATTTTAAAGTTTTAAACTAACTGTTTCATTTCACACGTCACAAATGTTTAGTTTTGATTTGTTGGACAACATATTTTAATTTTTTAACAGGTAATATTCTGGATTTCACTGTGTAATAACATCAAAAGACTTACACTGACCAGTGGGTGGATGATAATGGTAAATAGCATTATATTGACATTTTTTTTTCCAGTTTAATTTAACGTCAGCCTGCACTACCTAATCTTTTCCCGCCCCCACAGAGATTGTGTACTGTATTCTCATACTATATCATACTCACTACTCATACTACTATTATATATCTTAAAAAATATAGTGAAATATTTCAAAACTACACTGATTTAAATACTCTATAAGTGTTTCAAATGCATGAATTATGTCTGTTAATCTCTGCAAATTGAAAGCATGCACTTTAAATTTGTTCCTTATGAAGGACATGACTTAATCCAATGAGCATTTTTTACAGTACAATACTGTAATATCTGAACATTACTGATGAAAACTTTGTCTTCAAGATTTAGTCAATCCAGTTGTTATGTCCAATGATAATGTCTTTATTATGATAATGTTGCAACCTAACTTTCATCAAAAAGACATCTCTTCAATAGCTGTAATTACAAAAAAGGAAATAATTTGCATTCCTGTATCTAGTAATCAATACGTTTTAATGTTTCCAGAGATGTTATGTTATTGTTAAATCCACTCTCTTCATTCTTAGACTTTGAATATTTTTCTTGTCATAATTAAAGGAAAAAGAGTCACTAAGCTCATTTGAACTGGTTTTGAAGGGAGAATCTAAATATACAAGTTATCTGTCCTGAGAGCATCGAGGACCTTTTCTTTTTATATCCAACCTTGATAAAACTGATCCTGACAACATAATGCCAAACATCTCAAATGGGAGGAGGGGGCATATTTCTAAACTGCTGTTGTATTTATATGCAAGTGCAATCACAAAACTCATTTGAAGCAAATCTCACTTCTTTTGTCCGTGAAGCCTAGTGCCTTCCTTTATGAGGGAGAAATTCACATTGCACATTACGATGATGATAATTGCTTAGTTTTTTCTTTAATGATAGGAAGAAAATTCAAAAGCGTATAGAAAATCAGTCTGATGAAAGTCTGATGCAGTTTATGAGCACGTGTCTATAAATCTAAATTCAGTTGAGACTTTACGATATTTAATAGAAAAACATTTCTGCTTTTGTTCAGTAACTAGACCTTAACATGCAAAAGCCCAACAGAAATGAGAGAAATACAGGTCATTTAGTTTTAGCAGTGTGTTGTTCTTGTTATTTTTACAGTAATCCACTAAAGGTTAGAGCAGGTGAAAGAACTGATGTTTTCCACACAGGTCTGCCATGTGCAGCTCTGTATTCTTGTAGGGCAACTCAATAAAGGAGCGACCGAGCAGCTCTAGAGGGAGCCCTTCTTCCCTCAGTGGTTGTCTGTCAGAAATCTGTAAAACTGGGCTTTCCTTTTTACACCAGTAATACCAGTATTATAGCTTCTGTGAAGTGGAATTCTTTGGTTTACGGCACTGTTATGTGTCTGTTCGGTTGAACATCTGTGTACGTGAAGCATTTGTGAAAAATCTGCTAGTTATTTCTTTTTTTACACCTGAAAGTCAGCCAAACATAACAAGGTCTTTGTTTTCTGCAAACAATCCAGTGATGTATGATGGATATTTCCTCACTTCAGGTAGAAATGATTCTCAGCTGCATCACCTCTGATGACAGCTAAGAAACAGATACTAGATGTAGAAGTTTTCCATCTATCTGCCATTCACTGTACTACGAAGGATGGCTCAAACATTAAGGCAGGTAATTACAGACCTCTTTGCAATATTTCAATGCTTAAAAATATTTGGATAGAAATGTGTCATTCGTATTTATGGATAACAAGCAGACATTTTCACCATTAATAACAATTGACTAAATAGATTAATAGAATTGAGAAAATAATTGTGTGAATAATGAAAATACAATTTTATCTTATACCAGCTCACACCATTACCAGCTGTGAATGCTCAGGGCACATTCACACTGCGGCTGTTTGGTCCACATTAATCGGATTGTGGTTTGCTTCCAAGGACAGTGCATTTTGTACCAACATCAGCTGCGAACTTGTTTTGCTTTCAAACATACTATCCAGCAAATAGAGGAAGCATTCCCACAAAGATAGTCTGGGGGACCTCGTGCGATTGGGCACGGACTTTTTAAGTTTCACACCTTCACTCACACCGAGTCCTCCGAACTATGCTGGCATAAGCATCCCCCTTAGTGTTACCAGTCATTTGATACTTACAAACCTTTATTCAGTGAAGAAAGAGTTTGTCAATCATCTTTAGGTCTGCTGAAAAAATACACATATGTGAATTAGTAGAAGACTTAAATAGATATCAATTCAGTTTTATTTGTACTTCATCAGTTTTGTTAAAAAAAAGTTGCCTCAAGGTACTAAATGATATCATTAAAGAGTTAAATCCAAACCAGTTATAATTCAATTAAATGTAAGTTATTGTAATCCAATTAAATCAAATGAATTATGAATGAATTATGATGAGAAGGAGCCCAGTTCATTGCGGTTGTGTTAATAAAAAAGCATCTGTGGAAATCAAAGGATTGAAATGATGTATTCAAAGCCCATGCATAGTATGAAAAAACTTCCTTTAAATAGAGAAAGGTCTGCCAGTGTAGACAGGTGTTCATTGTATTATAGAATGATTCCCAGTAAATTAGGCCTGTAGGACCATTGCTAAAGAGATGGCTATGGATCACCCAATCCAGCTGAAACTATAAGCTTTATCAAAAAAGAAAGTTGTAAGTTCTAATGTTAAATGTAAAGAGAGATTCTGCCTCTTGAACCCAAGCTGGAAACTTTCCACAAAGATACCTGATTGCTAACAGGCTTAAGGTTGGAAGGTTGCTTTACACTGACTAAGCTGGCTAGGGGGATTGTTTTCAAGAACACAGACCCAAGTTTTTAATTAAGAGACACTATCATCCAAAGCAACAAAAAGAACACATTTGCCGTTTTTTTTTTACAGGGGGCAGAGAAGTACAGTAGCTAAATACCTGATGCGACAAGTAAAATGCAGAAAACAAAGTAACGGGAAGTCCCAGAAATAAAAAGTAACAAATGATTTTAAGACAAAAAGTGTGTGTTAGCGTTAAAAGTATAAAATGACCAATATGAAATGTGAAACACGAAAAATTTTAATATTTAATTAAACAAGAGGAACTATTTGTTACAATATGCTTTTCACAAATACACATCACCAAATAAAGGAAGCCACTATAATATGAAGTGGGACAACGGTTTTCCATTTAAATAGTGGCAATATTTCTCCTTTTTATATTTATGTATCATCTTTTGGGTGTGGGACAGAAAGGTCATTAGAGTCGTCTTTCAGACATTCCCACAGTTCCTCTGCTGACTCATAATGGCCTATTTTATGTAATCCCAGACTGACTCCATAAGGACCAAACCTTTCAGCAGGCTTAATGAGGGTTATGGGAACCGGAGACCTATCTAAACAAAAACAGAAAATGTGATTTTTTTTTTTCAGGCTAATAGGGAGTAATGTGATTTCTAAGAGCCACATTTTGTAAGTTGTTTTTGTAGTAAAAAGTAAAAAAAAACACTAACATGATCTGAACACCATGTAACCTATCAACAAATAGTTAAGTCACTTAAGGTCCCCCTTATGAAGAGAGCTATATAAAGTTAAAATTTAAAAGGTCCTGAATTAAAAAAAAAAATACAGTTAACTTTTATTTAAGAGAGCAGGTTAGTCCAAAGGACCCATCATGATGGCTGCAGCTGCATTTGCTGTGAGTTGCTTGATTCTTTGCTCCGCTTGTCACCGCAGTTAGTATAAAAGCATATTATGATATAATATACAAAATATTCTTACCAAATGAATTACATGTGGATCTATAGATTTGATTAATCAGATGAGGGAATTTGCCAATAAACTGGGCATATTTAGGTAATTATGACAGCTAAATGAGACATCAAATTTAAATATACAAGTTAATGAGAACAGGTTCAGAGGTTGGATAAAAATAGCATAATACTGACTGGATAAGAAAATAATGTTTTTGTTAGTACTGACAGTATGCTGTCAGTAGATACGAATGTTTTTCTCCTACTGTTTATTTTGAGGTATACAGCTCCCAAAATACTCTCTTAAATCTTTTATGAGTTCCAGAGAGGTGTCTGTGTCTGGAACTGGCTTATTTCTTGCATCGGCCATGCAGTCTTTAACCTTATCAGTCTCTGGGAATGGCCTACTTCCTTTCAGCGGCTTATACAAAAGCTCAATATTTAAAAGTATCCTTGCAAGTGACACTCAGTCAACATAATATTCAATTAACTATAGTGTGAAAGACAAACAAATACATTCATCAGAGCTGAGTGTGGCTCTCTGAAAATAGCAAAGCAACAATTAAACGTAAAGGTGTTATCATCTGGGAAATCTGCTCCTTTTTTAAATTCCAGGTGTTCATGTACCACAAGAAACTCAGACAGACTAAAAAAATCTAAATCTTTTAACATATATGACCCTGCAAATTAGCATTTGGTGTGTTTGGGGTGATGCTTATTCAAGCAAAATGGCTCACAAATGAGCTCTCGAGTTTATCTGAAAACATTTCAATTGTTTATCGACTACATTTAGAATAGAATAGAACTACTTTATTAATCCCCTTGGAAGTCCTCGGGTAAATTTAGGTACCAGCAGCAATACAACACCAACAGTAAAAGCAGAATAAGCACTAAGTAATGCTATATACAGGTATAAAGTAGAAAATAGGGGGCAATAAGGAGCAAATAGTACAATAGAATTGATTAAAAAGTTAAATAAAATAATATAAACAAGCATTGCACATAGTAGCGGTGGTACAATTCCCAGTTCGCTTATTTCACATTTAAGTTATTGCAACTGTATGACATATTACACAAGTGAGTTATTGTACGTGTGTTAAACTATTGCATTTGCTGTTTATATTACCATTTACATTGATGTGTCAAAGGGTTTCTGCAAAGCAGTGTTAAACTTTGTAGCGGTGTTAAAGTAAATCTGTGGTTAAATCATCTGAAAGTTATGCTGAATGGGAGCCTGTGTCCATGGCCCACTTACAATGAAATGGAAACAGGTCAACAAGCTAAGAAAAACAGCCTGAAAATTTAACACAGTTAGATTTGATGTCTGTTTTTAAATTAAAAGGTCACAGCAGCTCAGTTTTTCTTAGTTTTTGAACATGTTTCACTTCTCATCTGAAATACATCTTATGTCATAACATGTTATAACTGAGTCTCAGCCTTAAAATATTATAGGATTATTTGTACTCTTAAGGTCATTAAGGTCACAAAGATCAACTGATTCATCTGATAACTAGTTTGTTTAAGTCATTATCACAAGTTATTTGCGTTTTTACCTAAAACTGTTCCTCGTCCTGAAATCTTCTTCAACTAGTTTGGATCTGAGGTTTTGATCCAGGCATTTCTTTGGGGTTTGGAAAAGCATCAGATGCCTCCATGTAAACTACTGATGCTGTTTGCATTGGATTGAAGTCAAGATTCAATGCTATCTGTTCACTGGCTCAAACTGTTGTGTCTGTAAAGTGGAGCTATACAAATAAAGCTGAATTGAATTGAATTTATGTATACTGTGCATTACCATCTAAGTACCAACCAAAATCTCTGAAAAGTGACTGAACGGTAATAAAAAATGTCAAATTAAATACAAGAAGCTGAAAAGAGTTTTGTGACTTACATTGATCGCTTGGTTTAATCTATGAGATGGGCTTTGAAGTTTAAACGTCTGGAAGAACTGAAGAACTCTGAAGAACTTGGCCTCTGGACGTCCTGGAGATTCATGAGACATGCTCAGCTCAATGGAAACTCCGATGCTGACCCAGAATATGGTAAAGGTTTGGTATTAATGTGTTGCCCTGGGAGCAACAGGGGGTCCTCTTGGTGTCTTTCCCTGCTCTGAAGCTTTCTTTTTTTTTTCAATGTCCACAAGGAGCCATGTTTTTAAACTGATTTGCACACGTGATGATGCTTTCTGGAGATCTGTGTTTTATTAGAAATTAAAATCAAATTCAGTGAATAAAAAGTTCCCATTTTAAATGGAAAATAGAGATGTTCTCACATGATTCTTTTCCAGTAATGTTGAATACTTAAAGCCCTTTACACTGCAAGAAGCCTGGATTCAATCCACTGCTCTTCCTCATGTGTTATTGCTGCCATTAGTCCGTCCTTTCCTATTTATGATGGAGTGTTATGCCGTTTTTTTGGTTTTGTTATTTAAATTGAATGGTCCTTATTCATAAACAAACAACTTTGCTGTAAATATGTAAGATTTAGCAATGTGCTAATCTCCATTTGTTGTCCAATAACAGAAAGGACATTACAGATAACACTGCCAGAAACACCAAACACAATATTAGAAAAACAACAGCATAAAAACAGGAGTGAAATCAAACAGGGGTTACAGCATTAATAACCAGACTGTCTAAGATCTAAGATCTCTACATCTTCATATACATTCATGTCATCACATACACACATGTACACATACGCATAACATAAAAATGTTGATTTGAATCATGAAAAGAGATATAATATGCGGCTCTAATAGCAACGGGTAAATTATTCCAGCCAGGAAATGCTTTAATATGGAACATTTTGAGCAAAAGCTATGTGTCTGAGTGAATTTCACAGTGACCTCTGGCGGCTAGCTGTGCTGTTACCACTTCGCTTTTTTACTACTTAAATGAAAAACTTGGGCCAGGGTCCTGAACATCTTTGGTCTTAGAACTTTTAAGATCTGCAGTGAGCTTATCAACATCTGCCTCCCATATATTTTAAGATAAAAGATTATCATCATTTAATGGGTGAGGTAAAACACTTGAAGGAGTGAAGAGATTAGTAATTGCAGATACTTCATCAACATAATGATTATTTAAAGTATTTCCCACAACTATGGGATCATCAACAAGGACATTATCCATCCATCCATCCATTTTCTGCTGCTGATTCCCTGAACAGGGTCACGTTAGGGCTAGAGCCATTCCCATCTGACACCGGGCGAGAGGCGGGGTACACCCTGGACAGGTCTATCACAGGGACAACACACATAGACAAACAACCAGACACACCAATCAGCCTATTCGAGACTCAAACCAGCAACCTTTTTGCTGTGAGGCCACAGTGCTAACCATCTGTGCCTACTGTGCAGCAACAAGGACACTATTCACCTTTAATTCTAGCGTTTTGGAAGTCTTTATTTGATATCTACATAATTTATTTAGAGCCTGCCACTTACTTTAAAGCGTGATGAAGAGTAAGATTTGTTTAAGCTGACCTCTGCATCACTTCATGAGACATCAATAATTTGAAACTTGTGAAATTAAAGTAGCACAGTAATAATGTTTCTTGCTGACCAGGGGGGAATACAAGCTTAATTAACCTATTTTCTGTATTAATGATGTGTTTTTACTTAGACACATTCTAGACCAAGGACCAATGGTCTCATCTCATTTAAAACTTTGTAAACCTCCGCCATCAACAATAAGAGCAATTACTTAATAGATATTTTTAATGTCTGGGCTAATGATCATGCAGCCAGTGTAGAGTAGTAATATCACTTTCTCTGATTTATGGCACCCCTGATGATTGGCTTAGTGATCAAAAATGAGTCTTTATTTATAACCTCATGGCATTATAAATTGGGATTTTGTGAGAGATGGGATTAAATTAAGCATAAATATCTTTCTAATGAATGGCTCCAACTGTCTCCATCATGTATTGGATCCATGTAAATGTTGACGTTTCTATACTGATATGCCGCAGTGCTGGAACTGCCGACTGGGATTTGACAAATTCGACTAATCTTCTTTAAACTGAGCAAGAAGAAGACACTGAACATCTGTACACGCTGCCGTGCCAACAGGCAGGGGGCCGTTCTGTTTGCCGTGCACCCTTTAATTTACCAGATGTCTACTATAGGATTAGTTCAGCACCACAAAGAGCAGTTTTAAATCTCCAGCTCGGTCCCCAGAAATATGTCCATAAGAGAATTAAAGACCACTAAGTCAAAACATTAAACATGCATTCATTCATAAAGTTGATTTGCTGCCTGCAATGTGACTTTAAAAGCAAGCAAGTTCCCTAAAACACAAATCTAACACTCCCAGTAAAACATTTGAATGAAGGTTCCCATTGCATTTAATGGAAAAAGGATGTATTTGATCCCAATCACATCGTAGGAGCCAATTACCAGTCTTCCTGTATCTTAATGTGTCATTGTAAAGTGCTGCTTGTGTGATTGATTTTAATTCTGATGATCTAAAAATGTGAGAAAAACTAATGTGTTTCAATGTGTTTTTGTTACACAAACTTGTGTTTCTCATCTTTTAGACAACAGCCAGATGAACAATGCAGCTCAGTCACCAACTTTAATAAGTCAGCCATATCCAGAAGTTGGGCAGATTACCAGTCCGTATGAACAGCAGATGCCGCTCGCAGAGCTCAACAAGTACACCACTCTCAAGGCTGTGGGTAAGGTGTTATTTATCAGGACACATGAAAATAAAAAGAGCCTTCAAATGAGTCATTTCATCAAATAAAGTTGTAATTATGTGTCTGTTAGGGATACCTGTATAAAAAACAGGATTTTCCTGCATTCCTTGTTTCTAAGTGAACCAAGCAAACTGGAGACATCACAAGTGTCAGCTTAAATTCTTCTAAATATGTTATTTGGTCAAGATTTCATGATTTTAGTTAACATTAAATGTGTTTAATATGTTGCACACTGCGTTTTTCCTCAAATGGTAAACACTTTACGTATATATTGTGCTTGCTTCAGTTATGATAGCACTTTGCTGGTTATCCCTGATTTAATGGCTCAACATCAACAGACTGTCAGATATCTGGCTTTTTTTTCCTATAAATAAAAACAGTGTGTTTGAAGTTGATCAAGTCTCTGCTTTAGAAATTCCTGTGAGTTAATGCATAGTCTATCAATGCCAACAGAGATGTGAACGGAGAGATTATTTATTTCTCGGATAAGCGGCAGAAGATGGATGGATGGATGGAGATTATTTATGGAAACAAGTTTTTTTTTATGCAGTGACTTTGAAACACCTGCAATAAACCTTTACAACAAGATAATGGACCAAGCACCACTTCACAGTGTGGCAATAATTTATTTATCTTGTCCATGTATTAGTGCACATTTTCAACAACAAACACCAGACTTGCGTGTCTTGTCAAAGCAACACAAACATTTTAACACCTGAAAAAACTTTCTGCAGGTGTTAAAATAAGAATAATGTATATACAAACCCGACTTTCAGTGTCAACTAAGATAAATAAAAAGCTAAATGTATCTAAATACAAAGCCCTAAATTTAATTCATTATTGTTTTTATCAACAGCAATAATTTTATGTTGTAGTTTTAATATAGGCACAGACTAAAATAAATAAAAAGTCTTATAACCCTGATGTGTTTTTTCAGATCTGTTTTGATGCCATTAGCACCATGAAATGCACATCTTCATATAGATTCTGCTTAAACCTGTTTACATATGTAGCAGTGGACTGATGATATTTACAGTGTGTGTATTGTAGGCCAGTGGGAGATAAAACACAGTTTTGATGCATACTGCTGGCCAAATGCACTCATTTTAAACTGTTATGTTGTCTACACTGAAATAGCAGTTAAATGTGTTACATATCATCACTCATGTCTTTATTTAGATATCATTTATAAACAAAGCACAAAAGTAGTCTGCTTCTAAAGATGTTCACTACCACAGTTCCATCTATCTGCCTTAAGGCGGCAATGGCTACATGTGTAGCTTAACACCAACAAGTATGACGACATATCAAATGACTAATAGAATAATTGTAGTGTTAAGTACTTTGGGTATCTTGAAAATCCCTATACAAATACAAAATATAATATTATTGTTATTTTGTTTGTCGCTTTACTCTTTTTTTTAACATACCGGTACTTTAAAAAGATTATATACTTCTTTTCAGAGACTTCTATTAAAATGCATTGAAGTTTGTATCCAAACAGGATGATCTGAAGTATATTACTGACTAAAACTAAAAACTTCCTCATTGTTTATCCATTTGTTAGCAGAGAAAATGAATGACAGCTACCAAAGCAACCGACTGCAAGCTATTGAGATGACAACCAAGGGCAGCCTTCCAATGAAAGGTGTGGACATGGAACCAGAGCCCAGTAATCCTTACAGCCCACCCAGACAGCTGTCCATGAAGCAGAATGAACAGAAGTACAAAAGTCCCAGAAGCTACAGCTCCCAGTCACTGTCTTGCAGTTCCACCACCGCAGCCAGCCCAGGAGTGCTAAGACCCTGGCAGAGCAAGGACATACTGGGACACCGACAGACCTATGGCACAAAAAAACTCAACATCATAGAAAAGGAGCCATACAACACTCGTTACATGCCCCCACAACCATACTTTGTCACCAACAGCAAGACAGAGGTGACAGTATGAGGACCCGTCATCATAATCAGGATCAAAATGCATATTCATATTGGAAAGATGGTAACATGGAAATTATTACAAGAAAGCAGCATAAACTATAATATCTGCAGCTGTGTGGGCTGGGCAGCAGTCTAAAGGACCCTGGGCCAATAACTGTGCTTCAAAAGGGCACACTAACTGATATGTTGTGTTTAATGCTCACATAATCAAACTGCTGATATGACATAACTCATATATCCTGGTGTTAAGGTGTGATACAATAAGCACTGTTGTCAGTAAATATCAAAGGACCTAAAGTCTATTCTGTTAGAGGATGTTTGTGTGAAGTTCGTGCAGCCAGTGATTGATGTATTGATGGACTGACTGTAGAGGAAATGTGTCATTACAATATAGTTAATGTTTAAAAGAGCAAGTACTGATGGCACACTGAAAGGTATCAGTTAAACCATTAACAAATATATATTTTTTGTTTTTGTTTTCTACTCTCACATGCATCAAGTCTGAATCTGAAACCCTCTAAAATATTTCTGACATTAGCGCTATATTACAAAACGTCTCAAAAGTTCACTTTTAAGTCAATGTTTGTGAAAAAGGGACGATTAATATGAGTTTAAGCTCTAATGTGTGAAGAATGCAATGATTTGCACATCTGTTAAAGTTCTTATTTAATCTTTTTGTTTTTGCATTTTAAAAATACATTGAAAAGGCAATGTGTGTGAAAACGTGTTAAAATGCAGCATTAAAAAGTGATTCTGCAATGTAAACTCCTTGCAGGGTCTAGAAACGCAGTCGCACAGTAAAATACGTTACACATTTATCCAAAATGTCCCGCAACATGTAAAATGTTACCAAAGGAGGATTTTAGAAGGTGGACATCAGTATGTAGGAAATAGAAAGTGTAATATTTTCATATTTAATTAGTATCTGTTGTGAAACTGCTATTATTTTCTTTAGTTTTTTTTCTATTGTGTACCAACATATCAGTGATAGATTCTAAAGCACATAAAGTATTGATAGTTAAATAAGTGCACACAGCTTGGACAACTCCATCGATGCTAAAATAAAATAAAATAATGAGGTTAGAGAGTTGGAAGCAAACCACAGAAGTCCAGAGCTGTCACCCAAATTAAACATATTTAAAAAGACATAAAAATACTGGAGAAAAATACATTTTATTGAGATGGTTCTAATCTAGCAGGAACATTTCTGTCCTTTTTTTTTTTAGAATTGGTTGTTTTCTGATGCACTGTTGTACTCAACAGGAGTGGGAATTATAAGCAACATGATACAAAACCGCTTTTTTACTCTTATGTTAATGACTGAAAACAATTTAACATTACGTGTCAAATTGACACACCACTTCTGTCCTAACACACAAAGTGCTTTTCCTTATTATTTCCTGATAAGCTCATCTGGAGACAACATGGATTTAACTGTTGCTCAAGGACACATCAGCATGCGGGCAGATTAGTAGATCCATCGACTTTCCAGTTAGCAGACGTCTGCTATTCCTCCTGAATTTACATCCCGTAGTAACATGTAACCATGGTTACCTATTAGCTAACCTTTGTCTAAAGGCTAAAATAAAACTGTGTCAGCCATTTTAACAGATGAAACTGGGGTCACCATAGATATAGTGCTGTACCATAAGGGGCAACATCAACATCGTTATCCTTTATACATTTCTTTCTTTCAAAATTTCTTTCTATATTTCTTTATTCACACATATTTACAAGTTTTCCAGCATTTGACATACGGTCAAGCTATTGTCCATGTGTGAATCGGACCCCCTTGGAAGCTTTCACAGTAGGGGGTCCATGAGTAGAGTGACTGACTGAACAAGCCCAACTAGGTGCGGAGAAGATCACAAGACTATCATACATACCAAATATACATACATATAACATACATTTAGACACACAATACCCTCGTTACTTTCCTAGATTAACTTTTATTTCTTCTTCATCTTGGACCTCAGTTAACATATGAGTTAACATATGTTATTTTGATGTTATAACATCATCATCATCATCTCTCCTTGTCTACACTCTGCATAAAACACAGCTTATTCCTGATCTGTAAAGGAGGCATTGCAAGGATTCCTCATTTAAATCAAATAAGAATTCATACTACACGTTTTCATCACAAATCTCATGTTATAACATAAGTTTCATGTTGTTATAACATATTATAACATATGACCATTCTTATTTTATTTAGGTGGCAGTGCTAAGCTTCCATATAACACATAACTTGTTTCAGAGAAAATATTGCTGATGTCAGAAAATTAAAACCAAACAACAGTCAGAATTTCTCAAAGTGAAAAAGTCTTCCCTGCAGTGAAGACCGGTTATCTACTGCAAACAAATATCTCCGTATAACCTGGAAAACACAACAACGGGGGCACATGCTGATTCCTAAATCTCGTTTTTACACAGCTTCCTAATAGCTTTTGGAAACAGGGCTGTAAATTATCCACAGTTTGGGAGAAATTCCAAGATTTTATTTATCACTCTGTTCCTAAAATATAGCAGACTCAGTCTGTTACCGTTCATTTAAACCGTTTAAAACCAATTTCATAGCCCTTAGCATTGGCTAATGCAGTGTCACTTGCCTCATTTTTTAGTGTGTAATTCTGAAGGCCAAGCCAACGCCAACAGACACCTTAGTGATGCACAAACTAAAATGTAAGAAGCTGCTGATGTTTTGGTTATTTATACATTGTTTTTGTTATTATTATCAGACATGAAGCCTAAGTATTAATACCTTTGGTCCTCCTAGTGATCCGTAACATTACTCATAAGAGCCATTTTCAGTGCAGACACTAAACGTTTGAATCTTTGTTGATTTTTTTTATTTCTTGTCAAACTTTTGCTATTTTTATGACTCAAACTCTGATTCTTGAATTAAATCACTGCATTTGTTCTGAGTAGCTGAAATATAGCTGGTGATTATAAGTGGTTTTAATGAATGTATCATTCATCTGTTCCTTCAGCGCACATGGTTCTTTCATCCTGGTACATCAGTTTTACCTTTTATTTTGTTTAGCAGGGCTTTAATAGCCACAGCTTTAAGGTGCAACTGATTGTGTTTCCACATAAAGCGTTAAAAGAAGGGTCTTCATTTGCTATTCTAATAAAATTGGTTAATTTTTTTATACAAGTATGGTTAAGCTGCACTAATAGCTGCCAGAAATGCAAGAAAGATAGATACCTTATTAATATATATTTATATATTCTTAAATTCTAATCAAACAAACCTAACATTTATACTTAAAGAAGAGTTGTATATATGCACGTGGATGCTTTTGGGTAATGTTAATTTTCTCACAGGCTTTGACTTAATGCATTATTTTTCCACAGTGTGGGAACATATAGACACACACCCTTACGTTGCATAACTGATTGAATATATCAGCACTGTACTGACTTTACTGTTGGAGACACTAACTATATTATAATGTTTGTGAATTACAGTTATTTTATTTCAATGTGAACAACATTGGATCACTGTTATAAAAAAAGGCATATTGTGTTTACACAGATACATTTAAATATAATGCTGATGTTAAAAACATCACTTCAATAATAACTGTTTGAACTGCATCATCCTTTAACAAAAGCATTGATGTAATTTTTGTATCCTGTTGACGTAAAAATAAAGCAAATTGATGAGGTCCAATACAATCCAATATGATGGCTATTATTTAAAGATTTATATAAAAAGTGCATTTCATCATGTAATTGCTCTAATCAATGTTGGTATATATATATTTATGTATAATTGTAAATTGTTTTAGCTCCCCTGTTGACAATGATCACAACCACTGTGTGCAGGCAGTTCACAACCTCTAATTATCAGCTTCAATATTTTCATACTTTGTTTATGCTGTGAAATATGATTTGCATTCTGCAAAGGTCTTGCAAACACCTTGACTTTCCAAAATGGCATTTTTGTTGTAATAAATGACCTGAAACTACAGAAAAGTCCTGTTTTTATTCATTTGTTGTGCTTTGAATAGTTTCAGAGGGGTGTAAGGGAACGTTGAAGGACGATGAAACGTTTGTGAAAAGTTATTTTAAAAGTAGCACATTTATGCAAATTGGCACAAAGTCACAAATACAATGGCAGAGTCTGCTGTCTACTATGTAAAATGAGAAACATCTCATGGCAGGGCTCTCCAAATTCAGTCTTAGTGGACCAATGTTGAATGTTGTCCTACAGAAACACACCAGATACAAATAAAACTGATGCCCACAACATGCAACGTGTTCTGCAGAAATCTGCTATTGACCCATTTTTTTGAATCCGGTGTTTTGCTGGAAGCACCCAAAACCTCCGTAGTACCGTAAGACCGTAGTAATTCTATAGTGTACATCAGCCTTTTTCAAATGTTCACCAGCAAACCAAACAGATTTTATTTCTCTCATTACAAACTGGCTCATGTGCACTTGGGCTTATTTAGCCAATCAGTTCATACTGATCTACATTGAAAGAAGGCGGCCTGAAGGGATCAGGGTGTGAGAATTACTGACATCTAGTGGTAAAATGACATCTATCAAACAAAGCTGTTTTACACCTCTGAGGATTCTCACTAGATTTGTTTAATGAGTTAAAAACGGCAGCAGAAATATAGCAGCTTTGTAGACTCACAGCAAATAGATGTAAATGGCTTATTCAAAGCCAGAAAAGTATTTTAGTAGCTAATTAGATAACCAAGGAAAACATCACTGTTAGTAATTATTTTTTTAATTAAGATAGATGTTTTAAAATGCACCGGGTCAAACGCAGCATAAAAAGATAAAATCTTTCTTTTTTTTAACCCCAAAAAATGTGCTAACCTAATAGTACACCCCTCATTAAATAGCACTGAGCAAATATTGAATAAAAAAGCAAAGGCTAAGGATAACTATCCAGATGTCTCACTGAATGTTATAAATTTGCATGATATTTGCTGCATGTTTGCTTGGCTGTGTTGTCAGTGGCAGAAGAACCAATATGCATGTGGCCAGAGGATAGGGGAGGCTGCAGGGTGACCACAAGGTAAGAGAAAAAACGATTGTGTTCTTCTCCCTGTCTTGTTCTCTCGGAAACAATGTGCTAAACGTTCATTTGTGTTTGTGGTTTTAATATCTGCTACTTTTCAGACAAATCAAGCTCTAAAAATTGCTGCTAGGAGGAAAGTGGTAGTCAAGTGTTTCACAAGAGTAGAAATAAAACAATGTTCCTGAAAATAACTGAACCACAAGAAGTTCTTTCAAAGTTGTAACCTTGAATTGAAGTAAACTCGACAGCAGAGAAATGGCAGAGGACATATTTTAATCATTTTGTTTTTTTCACTCCAGCTTTTGCACTTTTTACATAATTTAATACAGACTTTTTTCTGCAGATAACTCCTGTTTACATCTTGGCTCTCAATCAAAACTTTAGTTTTGCCAACCCTCAGGGAGCTCCGTCATTTTCTTGAAAATGCCAGGAGACATTTTTGTTAATTAGCAAATCATGTTTCCTACCACCAGGGTGGCTCCCTATGGAGATTCAACCGTCACAGTAACCCAGTTCAGTCAGACAGAGGGGCACAGATCTATGCTGGTCTGAGAAAAATTGTGATCCTGCAGCAAAAAAAAAAATTAAAAATCAGCTTCTTTTTTGAAGAGGAAAGTCAGGAATAACTAAATGCTGTAGTTTTGGGTTTACAGATGTGTGTTTGGCTAGTCTGAGTAAAACATTGTGACATTTAATATTCCAAATAGTCTCTTTTGCAAAGTTTATTTCTTGTTGACATCAGTTTTAAGATAAGAAATCAAATCTAATCAAACTTTATTTATAGGCCACTTTATCACAGATGAAACGCAACTCAAAGTGGTTTATTGTTTATTAATTTAAACAGTAAAAAAAATGCATATTTTAGCGATGTACATATTTCCACATCGCACTAAAACACACCACCCATGTGCTTCATGTGCAACAATTTCTCAGAGCACAACCCTCACCATTCAATCAAGAATAACTAATATACTGAACACTGATAAGAAATACTGTAAAAAATTAATAAGAAATATAAAATAAAACAGAATAAAATCGAATGACATATAAGATAAATATTTAGAAAAAAATTGATTAGATAAAATGCTATAAAATATCTAAATGATTTATAGTGTAAGACTGTGAAATTGTGTTTTAAAATACTAGTTAGTTATAAGTTTTACTAAATAGGACTTTTTTTTTTTGCTTTAATAATATCCACACTGACTGCTACCAAGAAAGAAAAGCCACTAAAAATTAATCTTATTTCCTGCAGTTCCATCAACGGGTACTTGTTAGAATAGATTCCTAACCTTCCTGGATTTTATAGAGAGAAAAAGTTCAAAATATTGGTAATTTTCATTCATTCATTCATTCATTCATTCATTCATTCATTCATTCATTCATTCATTCATTCATTCATTCATTCATTC
>JBAMIG010000022.1:13884245-13895164 GCA_037177335.1 Kiunga ballochi
ACCTGGTTACTATTTGTAATTAACATGATTTACATGTTAATTACATGTATACATGTACATGTACATGTGCTAACTATGATATCAGTATTTCAGGAGGTAATTTCTACCCACGGCAGTGACACTGTAATGATGTACTCATCAATATGTGACAGTAATGCAGTGACCAATTTTTATATTATAAATGCAGTTTTACATCTTTATTTGAAAAGTTATTTTTTACTCTTTATTATTAGTTTGTTTAAACTATAAATAAAATATGTACTGTGGTGTGCAACAAGCTACACTTTAAAGTAAAAAAAAATAGAAAAAAAGGCAAATATGAGTTCAATAAGTAAGTTAGTCAGTCAACTGCTGGCGCTTGGAGACTGTAAACATTACAATTAGGTAACAGAAAGCTATCTTTACTGGTTTTCCCCACTAGAAATAGACTAAACTGATTGCTGTTGAAAATCAGAAACTAATACAGAATATACTAAAGACTGGTGTGGATTTATTTTTCCAGTACGTGACTCTTAATGTGTGCTGACAAGAACACACACTCAGGTTAATGCATGTGTCCATCAGATTTTACAGCCTCCGAAAGAGCACATTACTACCATATATCAAAGACCAGATGATCTTTCACTCAGAGATCCCTGAAGACTTCAGGTTTTAGTAGAAGATCTAAAAGTTTGTGAATTATAGCTCTGAGATGTGATGACTCTAAGCCAACGTGGGTTTTAATAATCAGTGGCAAATGAAACCAACATCCCTGACTAAATGCTCAGAGGATGTTCACAGACTTTTGAGTGATGATACAAAAGTGGAAACCAGTATGTCTCAGAGGTGTACACACTGGTTTATTCTGATCTGCAGCCAATAAGGTGAGACAGAACCCACACACATTAAATGTTTATTATTCATACTTTTAGGTAAGTCATCATCAAAGCAAAATTATGAATAATAAATCTCATTAAAGTCTCATTAAAACTGAATGTAAAGAACACTAAATACTCATTTCTGTCATTTACTGAGAGTCTGCACAAAAAAAGGCCTTATTTTAAATGACTGGTAAGAGCAAGCTGCTTCCAAAACTGAAGGAAATGAACAGAAATGTGAAACGTTTCATTAAACATTCTGGCAAAACTTTACAAATTTACAAATAATCCAGAAGCAGAGGAAATGAAGGACAAGCCACCTTACACTATTGAGTTTATATGAACATTAAAATGGACAAATACTTTGTTAAAATGAATCTAACCAACAGGAAGAGAATATTAAGCCAAAATTTCATCATTAGCAAGACCAAGAAGTCCTGAAGCAACGGGAAAGTCATTAATCAGCCAAATCTGTGAATCTGAAGCAGCCAGCCGCTGAAGGGATCGATGTTCTTCAGGAATTTTTTTCTTTTAAAAAGAACAATATATGTAATTGGCTGCTCTTAGTATAACCAAGAGTTTTTTTCTCCAAGAATCAATCAAGCGCACAACCACACAACACTAAGAATGAAGTGTGTGTGCTACTGATGTTACATTCAGCTGCAACAAAAGCACATATTTACAGCACTTTAGTTGTGTAGTTTCTGTCTTCAATAAGTGAGAAATAAATTAACAGATTAAATGAAAGTATTTTATTAATCCCACATGCAAAAGGTTTCTATCTTCTAAAATATACCAGAGTTTTACATTTATGACACTAAATCCACCGTATCAGGCCTCTAATCAGGGTTGCGGCCTGGTTTGGCATGTCTTTGCTCTGGATCAGGAGCGCAGCACATCAAAAGTAAAAAAACAACATTTACTCATCAGCTCATAAGTATGACATGATTTTTTTTTCTTTTTTCGAAGGAAAATTATGTTAGTATCTGTGTAGGTGTGACGTCTTGCAGATTCCCATCAAATGCGTCTCTTACTGCAGTTTCCAGCTGTTGTCTTCAGCTCAAAACCCTGCTGAACCAGCAGCCCTTTGCAGGACCACACACTCACCCTCCTTTCATCCTGTTTGAACAATTGTATATTGACCAATTCCAGCAAAAAAGGTCAGCTACTTCAGAAGACAAGCTTTCTCAGTGCTCAGATTACTTCTTTGTCTTTGTTCTAAAGGTTACAGGTAAGATATTTAGTGTAAGTCCAGGCTGACTGACAGGTGAGGTGCATGTTGATGCTCCTTATGTTATTTGCAACATAAGAAGACAGAAATATTTACCAGCAACGCTTGAAGTCAAGAGTCATCATTAATAGACTGCTCTCAGCTGAGCAGCCACAGGGAGCTGTTCTTTGGTTTTCAGGGAGAGGAGATGCACAGAACCACACAAAGCAAACAGTTCGGTTGCTTTTATGTAAATTAATAAAAAAAATAATTTTTGCTCTCAAGAAGTTTCTCTAAACTGAATAATCTTTTCTTTTATTTACTTCTAAAGGGTTCTTGTACAAAGCAGGGGACTGTAACAATAACACACCCTTGAGCAGACATCACAGCTAGCAAAGGGTCCGCAGCCAGACAGGAGTTTTCTATTTATGTCTGGGGAATTTTTAGCCACACGTCTTTTTAGGTCACTTCAAGGTCTTGCACATGCAATGATGATCTCGCTACAGGTTTACAGTGATGCTTACATCAGGGGACTGTGAGTGTCCTGCCAGAGATGTCAGCCTATTTTAGGCCAATTGTTGAATTAAATTTTAAATTAATAATAGGTCATTTTAGGCTTTTGTCTGTTTATTTGATAATCTTTATCATCCACATTTTGCATTGTATATTTTTTTATTTAACATGTGACTCTGAAGACTTTTCATAAGAAAAAAAATGTGTTTTTAAAAACCTCATATTTATCCAGAGTGTAAAACAAAAGCAAACAAACAAACAAAAAATACCTGGTGACTTTCATCCTGCTTTCTAAGTTATGTTCTGTCACATCATTTTATTGTCCAGTAATGTTATAACTAAACACTCCTATTTTATTTATAGAGTTGCAACCCTCTGAGTCAGAAGGAGCTTCTTTGATTGAAACGGATCATCTTCTTTCTGTGCCAAAACAAAGGTTTGATGATTCAACGAATCAGTGCTGTCCCTAATGGAAACTAGTTTCTGTTAACTTAAGTCTTTACCATCTTGAGGCATATTGTTTGTTTGTAGAACTTATTCCCTGTGGTTTCATCCATAGTGTCTTTGTGTTGCTGAGGCCGTGTCGTCTGCATGCATAACATCTTCTATAGGTTTCAGTTCTATAGAATCTCTGCACTGTGCGTTTTCTGGATTGATTTTAAGGTCTTTTAGTTGTTTATAAATGTCTTAATGGTCCTGCCAACACCGGCCAACCAGTAGTATCAGAAAGATGTTAATTTAAACACCTCTCTGACACTAAAATATGTAATAACATATTCTGTTTTATTTCATTATTGCTGAAAACTCTACTTTCCATCATACATAATGACTTTATGGCAAGTGCAGGAAAATTTGCATCACATCGTGTATGTCTTGATTTCTGTTTATCTGTGTTTATAGATACATCCATTCCAGATCAGGTAGAGCCAAAGCTGCCATCACACACCATACCACAGGTCTCAGTTTTACAGAGCAATAGACCTCGTTAATATATCAAGTCCAACACTGCCTTAAAACAATCATATGTTCCCCAAAGCATACATCAAGTGCTCTTAGAACTGATTTATTATTGTGCTTATGTGTTTTCTTTGTAGTCAGGAGTATGTGGGTAGTGTCTGTCCCATTCTGGCATGGATCAGGTTGTGAATTTAACCCTGTTTGGAAAGGACACGAGCCAAAACCTGAACTCCTACTCCTAGTCTTGTTGAAGAACCAAAAGCTGGGTGAATTTTTTGAGAGCACAGGGTCCAGGGTTTTGTTTACTGCTCCCACCTGTTCCAAATAGTCAAACAAATGTAGAAACGCAGTTTAATAAATGACCAATTTAAGAGGAAGTGATTTTTTCCAACAAAAAAAGAGATCTTACTCCTTTCTTTGCTGCATTTCTACTGCTTTGGTAATGGTTTTTCCAGGTGATGAACTACATGCTAAATGTGAGCTGCTTATCCTGAAGTGATCGCCTGTGCTGACTCGGCATCAGGCTCAGGAGCTGAGTCTTTATGAGGTGTGAGAGAGGCTCTTCAACAGCAGTGTGGACATACTAATGTGATGAGGATGAGATGAGTTTTCTTTAATGAGAAACCTCTTGCAGCTTGATCCCCCTAACAATCTAACCATTCTGGTGTCCCCAACACCAGAAGTAGCCTTCAGACATGTCTCCCTCATCTTCTTCGGGCATAAATCCTGGTTTGTTTGTAGTGCTACGCAGAGGTAAGGCTGTTGATACCGTGTTCTTTATACAGGTGCTGCTCAAATTGTGCTTGTTCTGGTATTTCATTCTGCAGACTCCACTAATGTGACCTGTAGGTAGGGACAGAACTGCCACTAGAGTGGTGCAGGACCTGTGCCCTGGCTTTCCAACTTCAGGGAGAAGATGCTGTGAAGAAGCTGCTGGACATGCTGGGCCAAGATGACTCTTCTGTGCAACTGAACTGTTATGGTATGACCTAGTTACATCACGGTCCTTGTTAGCATAGCAGTGCACTGTGAGGCACAGGACTGCAGTATGTGCTAGTGCATGTTTAAAAAGGTCAGAAAATCCACTTACATCATCAAGATCATGTCAACAAGTAATCAAGGATGTAAAAGCACTTTTCCCTGGAGGGTTTTGCTGTGCTGAGACCAGAACCGCGGGACAAGAGCAGGTATGAATAGAAAATTTGGGGCTGGGTGACAAGTCTTCAGAGTTAAACTTGGATTTTTGAAAAACAACTTGAGACTTTTTTTTCCCTTTTGTGCCCAGACCCAGTAACTACAGTCCAGCAAACAGTGAATGTGGCTCAAGAAGTAAGTTTACTTTGGCAACCTCAACACTGATGCGAGGTGTGCATTAGTTTTTAAGTTTTTGCTTTAAAACTAGCTAGTTTAGTTGATTATAAAACATGTGCAAAGCAATGAATAGACTATGTATTTAAAGACTTGGATTTTTGCTGGATTTTTGTTTATAGGCAATTATTGTGCATATATATAAATGTAAGAATAAAAGGTGATGCTGACATAATCACCCACATTTTCCTCTGTGAAGGCAATTTTAAAGTCAAGCATTACATGGTTCAAGACCCCCTCCCCCTTTTTAAATTTTTTTTAAAAATTTTTTTTATTTATAAATTCTAGGCAATGTTTTTGCGGGAAAAATGTGCCATGACATGATTATGTTTCAATCAACTTCTAAATAGAGCAAAAAATCCAATGTTCTGTTTGTTTAATTACTGGTGCAGTGCCCCCTGGATAACAACCTGTTGGCTGATTAAAGTCCTGCAAGTGCTTTCCCTGCTGCAACACACCTCACACACACCACGCTTTATTACCAGCCTTTTGCAGAACTTAACATCCAACTATGCACAGGTTTTCTAATTAGTGTTGATTTGAGTCAGGTGTGTTGCAGATCTGACACAAAGCAAAGCGTCTTCTCGGCTGGAGAGGATGCGCTGCTGAAATCAGGGTGCCATCTAGTGGCAGGAAGAGGAAGCATCCTGGATGATGAGCAGTAGAAACATCACAGACACTTGCAGGGTCACCAAGTGGTAGAGAAAAGGTGAGGGATGGAACTTTTTATCATCATTTATTACGTTTGGTCATCAGCCAAGGATTTCCCAATCCGTTAAACAAATGTCTCATTTTTACACGGCTCCTTGCTCTTTAAGAGTAAAAGATTGTGGCTGACATTAAACCAACCATTAAAGGTATAATTGAAAACAAAATAATGAAATATTGTTTTAAAATGTAACATTTCCTTTTTCCTTTCGGTCATAACAGTATTTCTAAGGAGAGGTCACACCCGAAACGAGAAAGTGATAAAGAGGTAAAAGAAAAATATAACAATATTACTTTTAGACGTACTTTAATGCAACAGATGTAAAAAAAAAAAAAAGGCATCTGAAAATAATCACTGAAAACAACCCACATGAAAATGAGTTAAATGTGCATCTATATTATATGTACCAAGTCATTTATTCATCTCTTCTTTAGGGCACGCGTATGATATGCCATCTATTTGGTGCCACGTCTACTGATTGCAGTGATCCCACATTCATACGACAGAACATACAACACGTCTGCTTTGTCCCATCAAGTCACAATGATCATTAGTTTGTTTTAAATGAACAATATTTACTTTTCAAAGCACTTTACTGTAATAAAAATGTTTTTTACCTTTTGTTTTTGGCTGGTTTCTAATGTGCAAAGTTCTCTTTGTTGGTCAGGATCTGAGACAAAAACTATTCACACATTTCAGATGAAAAATTATTTTAATTCTCAAGATGATAAAAATAATTTGTGAACTTTGTAAACCATTGCATAACTGTAGTGTAACAATTTAACAAGTGTTAACAAACTAGTAATACACTACAGTAAATATGTACGTAGAAAAGAAACATCTAGAATCCTGCACCTGCTTTTGTGTTCACAACACAAAAAATATCAATATACCAACAGAATGATTTCTACAATTATCAGTATAGAATCGACTACATATACACACAGCTTATCACAAAATGAGGGAGATCTTCTTTATATCTAAATCATGTCTAAGCCCATTTCGGAAATCCTCCCGTGAAATGCAGTTTCCTCAGAATTAACAGTCTCCATCAAATCGCTTCTTCCCCCCCTGAGAAAAATACATTTCTTTTCTTATATCATCTCAATACAGACAAATAGAAACTTGAAAACTTTCATTTGTTTAAGTTCTAATATATTTTATTGAATAGCAGTTCACAACTAAATGCTACATCATAATCAATTAACTGCGCCCCATAATATCCAGTGACCTATTAGTTGAATATCTAATTTAGAAACAAGTTTACATTCAATATTTCAAGATTTTGATATTCAAATAACATTTCCACTAAAAATTTCTAATGTACATGGACCGACCGGCTCCACATGAAGATTTACTCACTGCTCGACTCTGTACTCATAGTTTTACTTAATTTGAACAGCTCCATACATCGTATTCATAAACATGTACAAGATTGCATAAATCTTCTGGCTCCGTTTTTAATAAAGTTAAAAAAAAAAAACAAAACAAACAAAAACTAACAATAATGTAAAACAGGTGAAACTATTCCAATGCAGAGCATGATCAATTTATCGGTTCATCTACAAGATTCTTCCTATTTGCTGCTTTTCTCACAGATTATTAACATCTTGGTGCCAAAATGACTTCATCGTGAACTGAACTGTGTATTCAGTGGTTTGATATTGCTGTTTTCTTTCATTGTATGGCAAATACAGACACACACATCACTCAGTTCTCAGCTTAGTTTCATCGTATCAAATTGACAAATCGCGTCGTATTCGGTTTGCGCTTTTTTTTATTTGTTTTTTCTGAGTTAAAGCCGCCTGAACTCAAAGAAAGGGCCTTTAACAATCACATTGTGGTCCACAAAATTATCGTAAGGCACTGGATTTCTAATTCTGATTAACCATGTCGTCGTTCTTTTCAGTCAATCTACATTATGTAGTCTTTAAAGGCACAGATTTATTTTAACACAATTGGTCCAAGTGATAAAATTTAAATAATCTGATGAAATGCAAAGAAATTTAAGCTGTTTAACCGAGTATTTCTTTTTTTTGTCTTCTTTTTAGAAAAGCTTGAATTTAGACGTGTTCTTGAAAGCGAGGGCCCAAAACAAATGACTGTAACTCAATTTTAATTAAGTCTGTATCTGCCATTGATGCTCACAAATCGCTATCTGTATCAGAATTTATGAAAACTAATTCAGACCACGGTTTTATGAAACAGAAAAAATGTTTCCAACAAAAACAAAGCACCTTACAGTCACTGCAGGCCTACCATAACAATATATAATGCTTACCTGTTCATTTTCAAACTATATGGATTAAGCAAATTCAAACAAAGTTTACATATAACAGTACTGTAGTGAAGTTTATATGGCCACTTCAGAAGCACAAATGTCATTTAGCAGGACATTCCTTCACTGTAGACAACAATTGAACTAACATCGACTCCTTGGTTAAGGTCAGCATGTGCTAGTCAGTATTGCACACCCTGCCATAATGCAAATGTATATTTATCACAAAATCAGAAGTACAAATACATATATTGTAAGGATTTGACCCATGCAATTTTCATCGTCAACTATGACAAAGATCAGATAGAAAAAGATGCTTTTTTTTAATGATTTATTTTTGTGAATTTGATTTGTTTTAAGGTACTAGGTGATTTTCTTTTTTCCTTTAATCAATTTAGCGTTCTTACTGAAGTTTAACAAATGCTGAAATGTAGTAGAAAAAGCAATAATACAGGTCTTTGGTAAAACTGACAAAAAAGGGGGTTAAAAGCCTTGTTGCTGACTCACAAGATTTAATTACTAAATGAAATATAATTGCAATAATAGTAGTTTATAAAATAGAAAAAAACTAAATTAGAAAATGATATACTGCCATTAAAAATGTTGACATTTGTCTCAGTTTTATGTAGACAACCATGGTGCTCCCAGGTTTGGGCAACAGGGCTGTGCTTGCATCTACCAGCTGCTCTGACCAGCTTTCTGCTCTGGGGTCATTTTTCTCCATACAATACTTATTTAAACAGCTACAAAAAAAAAAAAAAAAAAACACCACTTTGGTTTATTGGAACATTTTTACACTAGACATCATTCATTTAATTGGCTTCACAAAAACAAAATAAACCGAAAGGACTCTGTGAATTAGCTGCACCGTACACCACTATCCAGTGTACTGAGGACAAGAAAGTCAACAAAAGGTTTGTTACCCTTGACTCAATTAAAGCAAAAAGGAAAATTTATAGTAGTACAGGCCCATGACATCATTTTTACGTGATTTACAAAAGTACTGAAACCGACTAAAATGGATTTACAAAAATGAACAATTCAATCAAAAAGATTAAGTCAAGTTAGATGCATAAGACAGATCATTTCATCGTCATGAAATCTGAGCTGTGGATGCACAACGACATTCAAACATCTAGACAACAAACTACATTAATACCTTTTCCAGTAGCAGCGAAGCTTGCAGAAGTTATTAAGCCTTACCTACATAAAAATAAGTCGATACAAATATTCTGGCAGTGTGACACAGTGCGAACTTTTTTTTTCCGTTTTCTGTTTTTGTAGCTGGTTACTATACCGCATAACATGCAATACCAGAAGTGTTTAGCCTGCCTTTTATGCTGAAATATAATCATGAAAACGCTAAAATACCATAACCATTCTTGAAATTTTTCCTCTGAGTTGCTTAATTGTCATTTGTGAGAATGTAAACAATGCATTATCTCATATTTATAAGTAGTAAAAAGTGTACCTGGAGATACATGATTTTCTACTGATTTTAAAGCAGGAATAAAAATGTGTTTTTTTTATTTCTTTTTGTTTTTTTAAACACAGTAGAAGGTCATTTCAATTAGAGAAACCTAAGCATAAATCCTACACAAAAAAATCCACTCAACTACAAAATTCTTCATTTACTGCAGAAATATTACTAGAAACAAAAAAACTAAACGGTTCAAAAAGCTTTCTGCATGTTGCTATACAAATTTTACGTGTCCTATGTTTGCATACTCTCAAACAAAAAAGAAAAAAAAAAGATGTTTTCAAAGAAGGAGGCTGCATCGAAAGAGCACCACAACCAAGGAATGAATGGGGGTGGGTCGTTTCTATGGGTGAAGTCAGACCGTAGGCACTGACAATTTTCATTTTTAATCTTTTTCTATAGAAATACTCAATGGATTTTGGCCAAATACAATGAAATATACTTATATACACATATATAGTCAGCACATGTTGATGCTTTTGTGAAGTTAAATGCACAGAAACTTGTGCACGAGCTTTAACTGTTTGTCTACTCAGACAATCCAACACACTGAGGCAAGGCACTTCAGCGTTAGAGGCTGATATGTTCTAGACGAGGCTAGATTCCTACTAAATAATGAAAGAAATTAAGATAGGAAAAAAAAAAAATCACCATTTCAGGTTTATAGCAAAAACAATACATGCTTCTCAATCGGCTAGGCTAGATACATTTCTACATAAAACGTACTGATTGAAAAACAGCCTTAACATGTACATGTGCCTTATTGATATTACAGCTGCTGGTTATGTCTACAATGCAATTTTGCACTTATTTGATTGAATTTTATAAATCTAACTATGAAAGTATAAACCATTAAGTACTTTTCTATTAAATTTAATATGTGGAACCATGCCATGAGTTTGAAAAAGAAAAAAATAAGAAATATGAAATATTTAAATGATGTTTCACAGTACACGCAGAAGCTTCAGACATTAGCTTATGTAGAAAAAAGTATCAATCTAAAAAGAGACACAAAAGAAGTAGAAAGCAGCTTAAAGCAAATTTCTATATACCCATTAGTAAAGTCCCATGTCAACAAAGTGCTTTCAATAAGAAATCAAACTTTCTCAGAAACGTGGTTAAACTAATGATGTTTGACTGATGTTGTTAAGCAAAATGCAATAAAATCACTAAATTTAGCGAGGGGTTTAAATTAAATAAGGCTTTGTTTAAAGAGGAACACTGCAAAATCCTGACAATCACCCGATATCTTATTCACACCCAGTTTTATTAGAACACAACCTAAACGTGATGGCTTAGCCTAAATGTAATGTTTTCCTATTAAATTAGCACTTTATGTCTTAAATAATACATGACTCCTAAATGTCAGGATGCAGGCCAGTTTCATTGATCTCCTCCCACTTTGTATTTTTTTTACTGTATTCCTCTTTAAAATAAAACTAAAAATATGTGAGTTTGCCCATTTTTGCATAAAAATAATAAATTAGGTTAATTAGAATAATTATACATACACATTTGCCATTTCTGCATATATATATATATATATA
>JBAMIG010000022.1:13895198-13923807 GCA_037177335.1 Kiunga ballochi
CTATTTTTGCATATATATATATATATATATATATATATATATATATATATATATATACACACACACATATAGTCATGAAGTTTTAAGGACTGCAGACATTTCCTATGATTTTACTTTTAATTATGAAGCATTAAAAAACATCTTTTATTAGCCTTTTACTTTTTCAATATTTGTTTATAAGCTTGTGTTTAGATCCTTTCAAATTTCCACTGGTTCACCTTTAAGTGCATAAAGAAGTTAAATTGCTGCCACATTAAATACAGTTCAAACCAAACCAATGCAAACATGTACCCTTACATCCTTTAGTGTGTGCAGGATGGAAGATATGACTATTACAATGCTATTTATATTCTTCTTTGGTGGCATGAATGTTTACGCAGAAAGTAAATAGGCTGACTAATATAACGAGCAAAAATAATAATCCCCCCGTTTATAATCTGATTTATACCAATTCATTTGTCAGTCAAACATCATTTCATCCTAAAGTAATTTGATCACTAAGAAACAGACATTGCTGTTTAGAAAATGTAATAACTATGAGCAGTTTTTCAAAAGGGCTAATTCTTTAAATAGTACCTCGAGTTACTGTACATCACCACTTTAATATTTTTGTTCTACAGTAGGGACATTCTGCTTTGCTAGGTGCACAGTTCTCACATAGTACATAATGTTGGCAAGGTTGCAGAACAATGCAACGATCATGCTTTTGGCAAACTATACATTTCTTTGACTGAAGCTGATAAATTACCTGTTGGAGGAAGAAAAGAATCGATATCAGCTGCAACCTAGAAAAATACACTTCATGCAGACTTTTCAAATAAACATGCTTGATGACAAACATGGATGTGAGTAATAATCTGATAAACTATGCAGGTGCTACAAATGAAATGTGTGAGATCTAGGCTTTCTTACCCCATCTATAAGATCTAGGTCATTACGTAGCTGACTCTGGATGGAGTGAAGCTTTGACAATGGGAGCTGCTCCAGCTCTCCATAGCTACGAAGAAGAGGTGTTCCCGGGGTGCGACAAAGCACATCAAAGTCCCCCTGGAGCTCCTTCAGCTTGCGCTCCGTTTCTTCCCATTTCTGTTCAGCCAGCTGCCGCTCTGCCTCAGCAGTCTTCGCTTGCTCCTTTGCTTCATGTGCGTCCTTCTGGCAGGCTTCACAGGCCTGCAACAAAGGTCACAGTTGTGTTTGGGAAAAAATACAAACAATAAAACGAGAAACTATTTGGACACACTAATATTTGTATTTCAAAGCATGTTCATTGAGGGTACCGACCTGTTTGACTTGATGCCAGGCCTCCTCCCATTGCTTGATCTTCCTCTTGGCTTCATCCAGCTCTCTAAATAGGCGGGCCACATCCGCACTGCTGGTTGTGGAAGCGAGGCTGCTGAAAACTGGAGATGGACTTGGTGAAAAGTTCCCACTTACAAAGTCCCAAATGTTGCTAGCTCCTCCATTCAAACCTAGATGAGCAAGTTGGAATAAATATTAGACAAAGGATACTTTTAAACTTCAAACTTTATTTATTTATGAAGCGCTTTTCATGCTTTTAGCAACACAAAGTGCTTTACACAATAAAATCGATTATAGAGAATTTATTGGCAGCACCAACAACCCCACGTCCATCCACCCTCACCCCCATCCCTACCTTTCTCTAAAAACTAAATAACTAAAATGAGAAAATAAATACAAATTAGGTAAAAACTAGGTAAAAACATCTGGCTCGGCACTGCTGTTAATCGTAGGTAGACAATATTATTTTATTATTAGTCTGTGTAAAATAAGCCTCTGTCCTCTTTCACATGCTAAGTCCAGCCCAACAGGATTATCCCGGGCCCAGTAGACACATTATTAGCATCTATTTTGTTAGTGTTAACAGTGCAGTTGGGCTGAAAATGTGTGACGTGTACAGTTTGCAGGCCACTATTGGCCAGAATTTGGTGTGACAGGATGAGTCATGAAAGTGACTCCAGATAGTTTTGGTCGTATCAGCAGACAGCAGCACAATTTCTCTTTTCCTAATTACGAGCCACAGAGCAAGCAGCAGGTACAGCGTCACATAGACGTCCTGCATTGTTGGGTAGTGTGTGACGTAATACTTATTAGCTGCCTTGCTTTGGCGACCCCGCCTAGACCACGGGTGTCTCAACTGGGATGGAAACTATTAAAACCATTCAGCGCTGTGTCGGATAAACGGGGAAGGGCTTAGTAGGTGCTGGTGGAATAAGGCCATGTCTGATGCTGCTAACTTACCCAGAGAGTTCTGTGAAGACGAGGTGGGTGTTCCCAGTAAGCCATGTTCTTGCTTGGCTAACATATTAGATGGTAGGTTTTGCTGAGACACGGCCCCAGACAGCAGGGACTGCGACAGCGATTGGGACAGGGAACTTAGAGGGGAGGTGGAGAGGGATGATGAGGAATTAAAAGAAGATGATCGTGCTAGAGAGCCAGGAATGTTAACGGGAGCGGATCCCCCTAGCACCCTTTGACCTGGGGGGGAAAAATGAATAATTATGCAGTTGTTTCAGAAACAAATCAAACTCCTGTGTGTGCAAACAAAAGCCTCCCTTACTCGATAGTCCTAAGCTGTTATCTTGCTCCTCCAATTCCTTATCGTGTAACATAGATGCAACATTGATGTCACTAAAGTTGAGGTCCAGTGCAGATCCTAATGGAAAATGAAGAAGATCTGACATTTAAGAACAAAAATTCAGTGTTTATTTCAAGCACATTATGTCCACTGAGTACTGTGACACTGACTAACCTATAACAGACTCCACTGTGTTGCTCCCTGGATAAAAAGGAGTGGCTTTTGCATTCATTGTTGATAAGGTGGTAGGTGAAGAACTATCTGAGCCAATACTAGATGCCAAGCTTGATGTTATGCTGGAGGTAAAGCTTGATGCCAAAGGATTCACTGCAGAGAATACAGTATTTTGTGTCTATAAGGGAAGCAGAAAAACATTTGATTATCATGTTTATATAGACTGTATCTGAAATTATATGTAAAAAAAAACACATAAAATCATAAAATTTTTTCACATACCTGTTTTTCTTGGTCCAGGAATTTTTGATCCATGTGTCCTTTGCTTTTAGTCTATAAATATTCAAATAACAGACAACTTATTTTAGCAACATTCGATGCAGCTTAATTACCTTTATAACAATCTAACAATGTCTTCTTTTTTCTTTATCTGGGGTCTTTTATAGCCTGATTGTTTAGTTATGATTACACCAGTTTGATCACATAACTACTTTATTAATGATCAGCATTATAGAAGCTGTTATAATATATATATATATATATATATATATATATATATATAATCTCACCACACCAAATATTACAACTTTGACTCTACGTGCTATCACAAATGTAAATTCTCCAATATTTTAATACTATGATTAAACACATAAAAGGACCTAAAAGTCTTAGAATTACTGGTGAAATGGTTTTGAATGATTAAATTAAAATGGCATGAGAAATAAAGGACAAAAAACATACAGATGACAGTTTTTTTTTTCTCTTTTCCTTGTAAATTTATGCTTCCCAAATCTCAAGAGTGTATTCTGTGTACCTGATCCTCACGCTCAAAGCCCGGTGCTTTGGGATAGTTAGAAGGCAGAGATGACACACTGGATGTGGTGGACTCTGAGCATAAACTACTATTAGTAAGGGAAATGGGCCTGCTGATGGATCTCACTGGGGATAACAAACTGTCGCTTCCTGAGCTTGGTGTTACAGTTGAATTATTAGAACATGAAACCTGGAATAGAGAAGTGCATATGATCACAATAAAATGATGAGATAAGGGAAAAAAAAGTCAAACCAAACTAACATGGATGATGAATGAAAGTGATGAAATGAATAAAACAGCTTTTAACTCTGAAAGGTAAACTAAGTTACAGTGAAGTATTATTGTGGCTTAATTTGCTGGATTTTAATCAGAAAATGTTTGTATCTTTTCAAAATTAAGGAAAAAGGTAAGACAAATATACATAAAAAGATATCAATAAAGCAAAAATCTATGACTGCGTTTGAAACACAGCATTTGTGTTGAGCTGGATCTAAAAAACAGGGGGAAAAAATACAGACAAAAAGGGAACCCTACACTTTCTACTTGTCCATTGCTACTGGTTGCGCTGGTGGTGGAGTTTCCTCCACTGTTCCACTCAGTGACTGGAGACTCTGAATACTGCTGGGAGCCCAGCTGGGACTGGGAACTCGACTGGATCGCTGTTAGTAACGAGTTCATTGTCTCCTCTGTTGAAGGGATTCCTGAAAGGATTCAAATAGATCTTAAGTTTTCATTTGGACCATATTCTTGTGACCGTATTAAACCCAAACAGTAAATGCAGCTTTTAAAAAGCTAAAACGTCTCACTTACTTTCTACATGTGCAAATGCACAAAATGGTCCTCTGGGACAGTATCCTGTTTGTCGCATATCATTGCATTTGGTAGATTTGTAGATCTGGAAGGAAGAAAAAGGCATCAATAAGTTAATAAGATGTGAAATCCTTTCGAAGAAGAACCACAGTAAATATCTTTACTACATCAAATATTTGCTTTATCATTATTTATTTTCCACCTGTGCAATAAAGCACAGGATGTAATCAATAAATGAACATGTCAAAGCTTAGGCACAGGCAGAGGTTGGTGTGGGACACACTCCATCAGGAGCAGTCAGAATATATTAGTCCTGTACAAGAGTTAATATTTGAACAAGTCCAATCTTGGTCCTTCTTTGGGTTGAAAGGGACTATTTTAAGTGAGACTCCTTTTAGAGGATTCAGAGATCATCACTCCCATAAAGCATCTGTGTGATCCGCTGCTACCTGCAGGACAGATGGCAGGTCTTCAGTTTTAACCGAATCCGTCCGCTTCACAAGCATCACATTAGTTATATTATCAGTGTCCAGCCAGTACCTTTTCTCTGTTTCAATGGTTTATCTGACGATCACCACGTATCAATGTCATTACTCTAAATATCAACTTCATGGCCAGGGAGTTTTTATACAGATTTTATTTGATTCAAACATTAAATCTTTGTAAGAATTGTTGTTTAGTTCAAGACAATTTCCAGCACGTGTCCAAATACATTAAAAGTTTAATGGTTATAAACTGATCCTAATTTGATTAACTTCTCAGTGGTACTATGACTTAAAATGGATCAAATATTTATGTAGGTTTTGTAAGGTGTTAAAATGTTATCAGAGACCTGAACCTTAAGAACAGTTAAAGTGACTCCACAGAAACTGAAACGCTCTTCATCATGTAAAGTAAAGCTTTTTTAAATCACAGCATGTCTGACTGTAGACTTTGGGGAAAAACACAGACAGTAAATGTATTATTATTAATTAGTGGTGACACCCAGTCCTAAAGTCAGCCAACGCTTATCTCCACTATTTCCTTGAGCAAAAGTCTCAGAGACCACAATCAGATTAAACTCAAACTTCTTAAGGGAAGTGACTCATTTCTCTGACTGTATTCAGGGTGTGCATAGGGATGAAACATGCAGGGTGGGGGTGTGTTAAACACTCTCAAAGGGGGTTAAGTTATTTTTAGGTGCAGCTGAACAAATATAACTCACCTCTGGGTGAAACTGCTGTTCTGTACGAGAGTGACAATACTGGCAACTGTCTCCACTGTCACACTTAGACGGTTCCCCCCATTCATCCCCGTGTTTCACATTAGGACAAGGAGTTGACCTGTGTTTACAGGATCAAAACCATTAACACGTGTATATGAAAACAGATAATAGCAACAATACCTTGTCTTGCAGTGAATCAGAGCTTTACCTGTACTTGTACTTTCGTGGATTCCGCCTTCGATCTCTACTGTTGTGGTAGTGGGGGCATGCATAGCCCTGTCTGCATAGTCTCGGGGGCTTAGTACACTGATCTGTTTTATAATTAGCTAAAACAAAGTTGGTATCTGCAAAAAGAGACGAGGGTATTGGTTTCAATCTTCTTCATTTTCATGTTGCAGGTAAGGCCTTTTCATCAATAACTCAGGTGTGGTTCATTTGAAACCAACACCAACATTCCTCCTTTAACAGAGGCTGACTCACCTTGCCACCGGGGATCTTCGGTCAGAGTTTTCTCAATCATAGCTTGGCTAGCTAATACACCAGGCTGCAAATCAGGAATACCTTCGCCCGATCCCAACTGACCGTTCTGGAGGGCCTCTTGTGCTTGAATTTCTCTGTAAATTAAATTAGTTGAATATTTTAGTATCTGTCACAGAACAAGCAAAACACATATTCCTGTTAAAGAAAACTATTTTAACCACAGTTTAAGTCAACCAATGACTTCTACCCTTATGGTAGATATTTCGTATTGTACAGGTGAGGCGTACATCTGCATACGTCTTGTTGTTTAGGTATAAGAAAAGCAATTGTTTGCTTTACACGTCACCTTATATCATAGACGGGGGGTCGGAGATCATGTGGCCCGTGAGCAAAAGCACAGTGAAGGCCATTCTTCACACAATGCCCTCGAGCATCTGTCTCATGGATACAAGTGCCAGTCTTGTAATATCGTAGATGGTATTTGCGCTCCGTGTCACCAGTGGTCCGGTGTAGGTAAGGGCAGCTAGAGAAACAAACACACAAAATATACAATAAGTAATGAAGGAGTGAAAGAAAGAAAGACATTCGTGACATTTTAATCATTTTTATAATTACAATTATTTTTTTAATAAAACATTTGGTACAAATATATGAACATTTTTTTAATTAAAGCTACAATAAGTGTAACTTCAAGGTGATTAATGATTAATAAAAGAATAAAACTATGCATATTTCATATTCTAAGCTATTTATTTTAAACATAAAATATAAATAAAGTGCTTTATGCATGTATTTCTTCATAAAAGGGGGACTAACAGAAAAATATAAAAAACCAATAAGCCCCATGAATAAAACCATTTTTCCTTCTGGAGTAACTACAGTTGCTATAGCAACACATACAGTCATACAAAAATAGCTTCTATTCACAGAAGAGGAACAGTAAAGATTGCAGAGTATATCTTGTCTCACATTCGTTTAATACCTCATTTTTTTCTTAAACCATTACCTTAATTATACTTAATATCAACAATAACCATTTAAATACTCTATTATTTCTAATTATCTTCACACAAAGATGCTGGATTTATGGGTGTGCTGCCACTACAAGAGAATCCTTTTATTTAGTCTCTGCATCTTTTTTTTTTTTTTTTTGCTTACATCTTCTGCAACCAAAGGCCTTTAATGTCATGCAGAATATTTAAATGTTATTTATAATCTTATTACTATTGATTCACATTTTTTCTGATGTTGTACAGTCAGATGTGCAAATTAAAAAGTAGATACTGGGGAAATGAGGTTTTGGAAAATATTATTTTGAGGGAATTTCTGTCAAATTATATTGTAAATGGCTGGAAAACAAAAAAATACAAAACACCCAAACACTGCATTTAATAGCCTATATTACTGGATAAAAGAGTCAGCTTGTTGAATGGTGAAGAAATAGAAGTGGGAATGGAAAGAAAACCTAAATGTTTTCTCTTTTATACAGCAGGTACAAAAACATAGATGCACAAAAATAGATGCAAAAGCATAGATGCAAAAAAAAGGGGACCATAAAATAGTGTAAACAATAATAAAATGCCATCATTTATTAACTGTGAATTTCACTATTGCATACTATTTAAATACAAATCTGCTATTAGTTTCTGTTTTACTTCTATTTTAGGAGAGAATTAATTTACACATTAAATGTTTAAATAACTTTGATCAACCTGTGATGTCCATCTAACTGTAATCTCCTAAAATGCTTTATTTACTGTACACTGTTGTCAATAAACCTTAAAATATTACTTGGGAAGTTGTGCTAAGAGGCTAACAAAATTTATTAATTCTTGCCAAATTATATTTACTTTCAAACATGCCCTTAAACAAAAAACAACTTGATCAACAGGACTCTTAAAGACAAAAACAAACTGAAAAACAAGCATTGTGTCCTAATAAATTAACTGGTAAATAGAATTCCTGGATGAAATGAAAGGTACAACAGAAAATAGGTATAGCCACCCTATTTTACTAATTATCCTACCAGTTTATACAACAAGCAGACAGCCAAATATAAACTATAAGCATAAAAAGCCAAAGTTTCTTACAGTACTTAACATCTACAGTCTCTTGTGGTTGTCAGGATGCAAACCAAGTATCTGTTAGTTGATGCAAAATGACAACAAACGCGCCAGTGTTGATTGCAACAGGTACTTACTCATCTCCATCTGGACAAATGCCAGTTGTCTCATCGTATTTTGTGCAATACACGTCAGGACTGTAATTAAAGGTTCCGTCTCTTCTCCTTATGGGTCGCCTTCGTCGCTGGTTAAGAAAATGCCAGTGAAAGCAAGTAAAGGGTCTGTGCTGTGTACACTTATGCTGGAGGAACAACGGGCACTGTTCTGTCCTAAACTCCTTCAAATACCTAAAACAATGTGGAAAAACAGAAAATATTTTTATTAATCCAGTTAAAATAAATATACGGTAATGACTGAACCCAAAAATAAGTAAAAGTATGGCGGGGTTGTGTTCGGTTGGTCGTGCTGTAGACCAATATATTTTGGGTCACTAGCGTTAGCTTGCTATTCAGAGTACAAACAACGCATGAAATTGGTCGTAGCACTGGTTGGGATCCTGTGAGCGTACGTCTATGAATGTGCGTAGTAAGAGGGAACTCAAAATAAGGCCGAGCTATTTACAAGCAGACTGGTTAGCGAGTTCCTGGCTAATCATTCTGCAGACCAAAACCACGATATAAATATAAAATAGAACATTTAAAACCAATTTTTACTTCGTGAAACTATTGTAAACCATTCCGATTACGAATAGTTGGGCAGTTAGCCGAATTAACACATTCGTATTTCCTGCCTCGGCACTGATGTCGTTAGCAGTCGATGTTTGCTATGTAGCGTTAGGTAGTCACAAAGCCAGGAAAAGCACCATGTTTTTAACGCACACATAGGAGTTGAGGAATGCTAAAAAATTCAAACGCACAAAAGTCCGAGTGCAACTGGAAATTTCGGCAACGAGAAAATTAGTTGATTGTGTGCAGCGGCGTTACTCACGTATAGTGGGTAGGTTTCTCGGTTTGAGGAGACGCATTGGCCGCCGTTTTCGAAACCGACGGCATTTTCAGTCAAAACAATGAAGTGCGCATGCGCTCGGTTCTGTTGCTTGCGTACAGGCACGTCCGCCTGCAAGACAACGCTCTGCAAACACCATAGGACTGTCTGTCCACACCATAGGTCCACACGGATGTAAGGGAGAGGGCGCTATAACAATTAGACACTGGCATATTTCTCAGATTGTTCAATTCAAGCCAGGGTTTAATTAATGTATTTATTTTTAATGAAGTATTTGCAGCGAGTCAAACAATGAAATGACTACTAGCTACCATGCTAGAAAATATATTTGTGCAATAATAATAATAATCATAATAGTAATGTTAATAATAATGAAATTATAATAATTATTTTGGATGCAACAGTGATATACAGATACACTAGAGCAGTTCATCAGACACTATAGCTTAAACAAAAGTAAAACAATTTGCCATTTCATTTCAACAATTTCTTTTTTTTTTTACTGATTAATCAGTGGAGCAACAAATGATTAAGATACTGAACAACTGCTGAGGAGAATTATTATTATTTTTTTCTAATTTTGCTTTGGGAAAAAAAATGCTAGTTTATCAAAACCAAGCTTGACAAGTTTCAAAATATATAGAGTTCTTTCTGTTAATATATTGTAATAATGGCTAGAACGAAGATGAGAGGATTTGAATTTATCTTTTTTGTGACACTGATGTTTACTAAATGAATGTGGGGTTTGTCATACTTGATCTTTCTGCATATGAGTGTGGGCTAATGGTTTAATGAACTTTACATGCACTTATTCTACCTCAAAGAGTCATGATTTTTTATTCGATAGTCTCCAACTTGATAATATCTATATTTAAAATAAATACCCTAAACACATTTTCAGACTTTAGAAAGCTTGCAATATCAGATTTCCATTCAGGCTCAATTTAAAGCAATATGATGTGCTTTACCTGCAAAAGTGAAGCGCTTACTTGCACAAAGAAAAAGAGAGTAAACATTTGAAAGTAATTAATTGTGACTCACATTTCTCCTCCTGGCATTAATGTGGTATCACTTCTCATGCTAATGCATGCACAGATTGTACAAACTAATCAAGGCATGTGCACTTATTGCGCTCTCTTCTGGTCTTTTAAACATAATCTGTTTTTTTCATTCATTTGGTTTTCTTTTTTGCAACCTAAATTCAAAAACATAACCCAGAACAGAGCCTTCAAGTGTTAGTTAACCGATGTTCACAAGCAACATTACCTCATTTACCAAAAATACGTCTTTGTATTAAAAATGTTGAATACTTTACTTGATTAAATTAAACAAATCCACATATTTATAGATAACAAAGAATAAAGTGTGGAATCCACATATGCATTCTGCTGAGAAATTTAGTTTGTACCATTTAGCTATATGAACATGCATTACATTTATTTTGAGCACTTGTTAAAATGCAAAGCTTCTATATTTTTCTCGTCATCTCATTACGCAATATATTAACAGCTGTTTGAAACGTCACTTAACAGCGTTTTCTGCAGACTAACAACAGTTTCTGTTGACTAACTTGGTCAACTCAGCTACTCCTTTTTTTTCCCCTGCAAGGGATTTTAATGTACAAATGCAATCATGTGTCTGGTCCATTATTCAGCTGCAGGAGTCCACCGAGTGCACAGTCTTATAATTATGCATAAGTTCTGGTTTATCCAGTTGTAATTACTTTGACATGCCCCACTCAAACTCAGTTTACTGTTAGACTATATCCAGAGTCTTTAATACATAAGGCAATATTTTGGGGAGCTTTCCTTCAAAGCAAAACATTTTCCTGTCTTTATTATTTTTTGTTTTTAAATGATTCATGCAGACCTAAATTTGATAGGCAGACGTACTCAAACTCTTAACAGACAATATCTGCATTTAAATTTGGTATGATGATGTTAAATAGTTTTAGAAAGTTCCTCCTTCCAGTAAGATGTTGGAAATCTTCTACCAGTCGGTTTTGGCCAGTGTCCTGTTCTCCTCTGTGGCCCGCTGGAGGGGGCAGCATAGCAGCCAGTGACACCAACAAACTGAACAAACTGATTAAGAAAGACTTGCACTGCCATTGGCTGCAAACAAGAAACATTTGGAGCAGAGGTGGAGAGGAAGACTCTTAAAAAACTGATGTCTATCCTTTACAACACTGAGCATCCTCTCTACCTTATACTGCACGGGAAGTGGAAGTGCCTTTTCCAGAAGGATCAGACAGTTACGCTTCTTCAAGGACCGCTACTGGAAATTGTTCCTATCTAATGCTATTAGACTTTTAACTCCTCATCCAGGTGTCTCAGATAGCCCAAGTTGACTTTTCCTCATCACTGTATTACTAGGACTCACTGGAACATATCACATCCTTAATACTGTATAAATCTATATTTGCTTTTCCTTTGCTGAAATGATGTTCAGCAAAATGAATTTCCAGTTTAATCTGATTCAAGCTAATTCTTATAATTTTTTGACAGGAGGAAATTTGCATAATCTAAACATCTCACATCTGTGAATGTGCATTTTTTGTAAAAAGGTGTTTTCTTGCCCTTCAGACGCAAAGTAGCAACCCCTGTTTTTTTCCCTCACAGCTTTCACTCACATCATCTTCCTTTCATCTGTAAAAGCTGCACCACACTGGCTGCTGCCTCACTCATCCTGATCCTGTTTATGTCAAGTAATGTATGTTAAAAGTATGTTTGTTCGTCCTCGGACCGGTTATACTGGAAGAAATTTCATTGAAATTTTGTTGTGCCGGAGAAACTTTCAATTTTGAGTCTGAATTGATGTCGACATGACCCACATAATAAAAAGGAAGCCTATTCTTCAATTAATTTTAAAATGATTTCCACATGATACTATTACTATTTAACTGCATGCACATTTTTAACAGAGGCCATCAAAGGTGAACCACTGTGGGTCCATTCCTCCCAACTGCTCCCTGGATACCAAAACATGGCAGCCCACTGTTCACTTGCACATCTATACATCTATTAAACTATCATTGGTCAAATGCAAAGCTGAATTTCAAAATCAGCATTAATAAAGTAAAAGCAATTGAAGCATCCGAATAAACTAGCAGCTTAGTATTTTGTTCTTATACTATATTTTAAACTCATTCTTTGATTCAGCATCATCCCAAGGAAGTAGTGAATACGGCGAGGGGAAAAGTCACACCCGCTTCGCTTGTGTGACGTCAGCCGTCACACACCTTTGACCTTTGCGCGGTAGTTTCAGCTGTTCATACAGTTTACTGTCAAGCTCTTCTCACAGTACATCAGATGAGTGTGTTTGCGTGTAGACGTGTGTTTGAGAGCAATGTAAAACCACATTTTGTTTCTCTGCAGGCGCTAAAGACATGAACACAGAGAGCACAGTTTATATCAATGAACTTGACAGCCCACATTGTGTTATTACTCACACATCTTTGGCCTCCTTGTAGACACACTCCATTTGACAGAAGATGGTAAAGGCTGTAAACGTGTCTAAATCCATGTATTTGTGACAATTACTCTGAAAAACGGCTTTTGTGGTGCTAACTGATTGAGAAGCGTTTCAAGCAGAATGTATTTCTGTTCAAATGGAGCACAAATAATGAAAACAGCTTAGTGGAAAAAACATTTTTAGCTTTATGCACTAGAGCAAGTTTGACATTTTTTGTAGACCTCTAATAAACAATGGCTGAAACAATCCTCAGTGGACGATTACAGCTGGAACAACAGTTTCTGGTTTAGAGTTCTGTTTTCCCAGTTACACCATTACCGCCGGCTGTCTTGTGCCCAAACAGAGATATTTATGTTAATCCTGTTTAATCCTTAACTAGGTGTGAGAGCTCTTCTCTTCTTTAGTGTACGCATCACTTAAGGATCCTTCTGTGCGCCTGCACAATTCTGCATTTTATATATTTGAGAAAATATGAAAAACAAAGTGAACATTATTTGTCATTCATCATTTTATAAAAACAGATGACAGCAGAAGATGATTGAAATATAGTAAACAGCGCAGTGGTACTTAAAAATCAATGATTTATCAATGAATCAATGACAGAACAGCAACAAAGAATGCAAAGTTTTTAGAAGAAGGAAAATATGGTGGTCTGGAATCATTTAATACATTGCTGACCAACACATCTCACAACATATCCATCCACCTTCCCATTTTCTTAGCTGCTAATGCAATTCAGGCTCGCGTGTAGCTGGAACATATCACAGCAGTATTTCAGGCAAGAGGCGGGGTACAAACTGGACAGGTTGCCAGTCCTGTCTCTTTGCTCCACCGTCATATTACCAAGGTCTGGAAAAAAAGCCGAGGATTGAGCAATTTTACATTTGCTGTATCTTACTTATTCAGCAGCATATCATGATATTCTGCTTTTTGGTCCCACTTAAACACCCTATGTACGTTTGCCTTTGTCAGACCGGGGCTACATTTGATGATGTGACACCTCAATGAATAAACTCAACTCAAAACAGGACTGTGTGTGTTTTCACACATCTAAAAGGTAAAAAATAAAGGCAATAACTAAAAAACAGCTTGTTTAGTTTAACTTGCATTTACCATCTGAACCGATTAAAGCAAAAAAACAAAAGAAAAGTCAAACAAAACACAGGAATATAGAAAAACTTTCTGTGTATATTTTATTCCACATTTAACCTAAATTAATTTTACTTTGCAGCTGGAGGGTGGATGTATGTGATAAAAAAAACATTTCATTTTTCTTTTTTTAAACGGAAATGATCTGTTGCTGAAACGGATTGCCTGATTAGATTCAGTGTGATGTAGAACTTCCTCTACGTGTTGTCTTGGCTTTAACACAGCTTTCATATTTATACAGGTGGATCCTGCAATAGAGGTTTCCATCATTAATGCCATAATGTATGTTCAGTTGTCATCTATATCTGCTGAGAAAAACTGAGTTCTAATTTGAGGGTAATTTATACATTTATTACTTTTTCCTCCTGCATCCTTTTCATTTAGGATACTAATGCATTGTATGCTATTGCTTTTTATTGTTTCTATTATTTCTATTGTCTATGCTATTGGGATAGATTAAGCACAAAGAAGAATACTACTTAATGTGCAGATATCAAATAGTTTTATGTACCCTGCATTGATTGTTTATGCAAAAAATACTCCCCAAAAAGCATTTTTCATCCCTTGTTGGTTGCACATTCTCGAAACTGTGTTTTTTGTTCAGAATTTGGGCGTGAATTCGAGCGGCAAAGCTGAAGAAAATGAATATATAACTTTAAAGTGAAAAAGTGTATGGATATGTTAAACAGTTTTTCTAATTGCAGTCACACCTCTGACACTTTGCTGCTGACAGGAAGATGCATATCAAGGCCATGGTGACAGAAACGGCTCACCACTGACCAGCCGGCCTTCTGCTTAATGAAGAGACGCAGTTTGTCCCTGAAAGTTTCCCCTAGAAAGCTGTAGATAATGGGGTTGAGGCAGCTGTTGGAGAATGCTGCCAGGTTAACAATGTGGCCTGTGAGGGGGTAGTCATGCCACAGGGTGGTAGCAGTCCTCTGCAATGGGTTTGCTGTTCCCTGAAGCAACTGGATGCTGATGAAGACATTTTCTGGCAGCCAGCAGATGAAGAACACCAGTACCACTACCACAATCATGCGCAAGGCTTTCTGCCGCCGTGGCCACAATCCACGGTGCTTCTGGGCCTTCATGAGGATTCGCCCAATGAGAGAGTAACACAGACCAATAATAGAGAAGGGCACCAAAAAGCCAATGGTTACCTCCAGCCACTGAATCTCAAAGACATTTGCGAAGCAGAAGTGCACCTCACCCCTGTGCTGAGTTTGTACAATAGTGAAGGGGAGAAGGGTTGCCAGGATGGAAGCCATCCAGATGAGGCCACAGCTGAGTTTAGCATGCTGCATAGTCCTCAGTGGGCTGCAGTTAATGGAGCTAGCAAGAGCAATATATCTGTCAAAACTCATCCAGGTGAGAAAGAAGATGCTACTGTACATGTTGACCTGCAGGAACAGGGACATGAAGGTGCAGAGGACAGCGTAGTCGTAATACTTTTCATTCAGGTTGAAGACCTCAATGAGGGAATCAGCCACCAGGATGAGATCTGCAACAGCCAGGTTAACAAAGTAGAGATCAGGGATGGTCATCTTCTCCCTGTGGTTCAGGTTTACCACTAGGATCAAGATGTTGCCGATAAATCCAATGGGAAAAAGAAGGATGGTGTAGAGGCAGGACAGGAAGAGACCAATAATGTAAAACTGATACTTGTCAGAGTTTTCAGTCAAATCTGTGGTGTTGTACTCATATGAAGCGTTCAGCTGTTCCGTAGTATTGTCATATATCCAAATCAAAGTTGTTTTCTGCCCTTCCATACTGATTGCGGTTGAACCGTCTTAAATCAAAAAGCACATGGATATCTGCTACATAGTTAAACCTTGGTAGTTCCAAGCTTTGCTGCTTGAAAGGAAAATTCATCAATGCTGTATCGGCGTGCTGACAGATGTCAGGCGAGCTGAGCAAAACATTTATGGGATATTTGACCCCATGATGACATCAAGTTTCATCCGCCTGTAAGTTTTTGATGCATAACAGAAGCACATCCATGTTTTAAATTCGCCTTTGGCCTTTGCCTCTGATGAGTCTCATTGTGGCTGCGCAGTCCATGGTCCTGAGATTAGAGGCTGTTTTTCTTTCTCCTCTTTTGAGTCATTTGATTGGAGTGCTGCTTTGTCTCTTCGAGTGCATGTGAATCTGTATTCATTAAGTCTTGGTGGGAGATTCTATTGCAGTGACACCTGAGCTGCAAGGTAAAAAAGGAGGAAAGAAAAAAATAGAAGTGAAAGACAATTAGTAGAGAGCACACAGGAAGACAGGCATCCTGGTCGTAGTTACAACACAAAAACAGGCATTAAAAAAAACGTTTTTAAGAAGTGTTTATAAAACGTATCTGAACTTTTTTGCAGGACCATCTTGATGACACTTTTACCAGAGTATAAAGTCCACAGCAGACGGTTATGTTAGCACATTAACATTCATGATGCTACAGACTTAAACAGATGCATTGAAATCCTAGTTTAAAATCCACACAGTACCAGCTCCCTCTAACTGGTTTTTCCAGACTTGATGACTATTATTCATTAAGTTAAAAGAATATTTACAACTTACATTATAAAACAAGACAAAAAAAAAAGTTTTTTCCCACATTAATCAAAACACATCCTATTTAGTTTGAACGTACATGATAGAAAATCTTAATTTTCAGTCGACTTGATCGTCTTTCAGCCAATGATCACAAACTCTCCCCATAACCTCAGTTTGGTAAACATGACCTTTGGCAAATATTTGCAGTCTTGTAGGTTATTATTTCCACCAGAGGAAGTCTCTGCAGTATACGATTTTACTAAAAGTACATTAAAAGCAATAATTTGGTTCTAATTTAAAACATCAATACTTCCAATAAAAAGATGTCAATTTAATCATGAGTAGCATGTTTTCTTTTCTTGATCTTTAGGAACAACCAGTACAAACCCCACAAAAATAAATAAAAAGATTCAAATTGAATATAAAGAAACTGATAATATAAGCAAAATAAGAGGCACTCAACTTTTATATTTTGGAAAAACATTTTTGCTTTTGAAAGATTTATTGCTGTTTTTCAAAATGACGATGTCTCATACTTTAACTTTCATTAATGGTTTTCCTTAATTTTCTTTATTAATTAATTTATTTTGATCCGCTACTTCTCACCAAAATCTGCAAATACAAAGATTACATCCTATTCTCTGAGACTCAACAATCACACACTCCAGAAATGTAACAGAGAAATGACAGCTAGCTGGTAAACACACAACATTACTCCTCTCCACTGATACCCCTACACAGACGAGATGCCCATCAGAGAGACTTACTTTGAATTAGGATTTATTATTGCTGCTCCATGCCGGTCCGGTGCAGAGCCAGAGAGTCCGATTTGCTACTCCCATGTCCAGGCTTCTCTTCTGCACCACCTGCTGTTTGGCCCAACCCTGTCTGGAGATGAGAGGAGGAGAGGAGGGAGAGGGATCCAAAGAGGCAAGTAGTTTCACACATTTCTCTGTTATCCTGCTTCAGTAGTCTCTTTTAGACACTTTTTCTTCTTTTCCCACTACTTTGTGATTCTCAACTTTGGGACGAACCTTTACACAGTTTCACTGGCCCAGAAGCCTCAGTGCTGACTTAGACAGGAAGAAGTGTCTCAATAGCAAATACAGAGTAGAGATTTTCTTATCAAAACTGTGTTGTTATGGAAACCACTTATATTTTTCACAGTAGTCTATTTGTTCACCTGGATTGTTCAGCTCTTAGTCTTGAAGGAAATGTAAACACGTTGGTTACGACCTTGTTTTTGCAGCTAGTGTGCAGCTTGTTCAGGGTGTACCCTGCTTTTCGCCTGGTTATTTGTTGTGATGGCCTCCATCTTAGCCTGAATTGGATTGGGTGGAGTAGAAAATCAATTATTATGTTATATAGTATATAGGGTTATAGACTGGTATATACATGTTAATTCACAGCATTCACAGCATTAACCCATATTTAAGGTTTGGTCTAATTTGATTTAAATAAGGCAAAGATAAAACCATTTCCATTCACTTCTAATAAGTGTGAAACACAGCAGGCTCTACAGATCTTTTCCTTCAGGGCGAGAAGTAAGATATCTATAATAGGCCTAAAATATTATGTAATTAGAGCTGTAACTATATTATATTTCAATGCTGCAACTATAGGAGGTCATGCGTTATCAAGTGAAGTGTCCCACCTGCCACAAGCTAACAGTCTGTGCTGTTTGTAAGAAGCAAGAATATCCATCCTGCCATTTTCCATATTGTTTCATCTAATTCTGGGTCGGGGGTTGCTGGAGCCCATCCCAGCAATCGGAGCAAGAATGTCATAGCTATAAAACTGAATCATGCTGATTTACGTCGTTTGCAAATGTTGATGTTGATGGTTAGTTTTATCTGGTTGCTGTGGTGATATAGAGCATGTATAGCAACATGTTGTTGGTAAAGGATCGAATTGTCAAATTGGATTTGTTGATCAGTTAAGTGGTGTTTTTTTCCAGAGGTAGGAAGCTGCAGTTTTTGTTGACCGCTGTGTTTCACTGCTAACATTTAGTAGCCTACATGTTAAGCTTAAGTGTGCTACGTTATATGCTGCATTGATATGTTTACCAAGTTTGCCCATGTAATCCAACCCTGCATGTGAACTATGAATTATGTTTAATAAACAGAAACATCACTCATTTATGGGCATTATTGAAGCTGGTGGCAATAGATTGAACCCATTTGCCTCTGGCTGTCTAGCGACTGTGGATCTTACATTTAATATCATTAAGGCCTGATAGGAAGGATTAAAGTGAAACAGGGCAAATATATCTTTGCTTCACCACTATGAGCCATATTTATTTAGCGGCCAGAATCTGATTTTGAGGCCCTTACAGGAAGGGAAGTCAAAGCCGGGTCCTGAAATTGCCTGAAGGTTTGTGGTTGCAGCTTCTTAGACTTCGCTATTTACTTTAACATAGCATTCAGTAATTTATCTGATCAAAAACAGAAACCAAAAACAGTTAGGTTTCATTCAGAAACATATCAACACATCATTGTCTGCTACTGTTCACCAGCAAAATAGTTTCTTTCTTTTTTAAAAGACATTAGTGTCTGACATTGGCCCGCTTGTGCATGGTGCTTGTGCTGACCTGCAGATCCTGAGCTGATGTCACAGGTGGGTAGAGGGGGATTTACAAGAATCTCTGCACAAAGACATGAAACAAAGATGGCGGAAGGAATGAGGGGGTAGAGATAAAGGATTTGAGTTTTTATTGTGTTTCAAAAATGTAACTGTAATAGTGGCTATAGATAGACTACAAGTCAGTACATCAAAATAAATATTTAAAAAAGGTAGATGGGTTTATTGCTGAGGTCCTTTTCAGTGAGAATTGTATATTTTTTATTTTTTTTCCAGGTAGTAAATTATTTTCTGTTTAGCTGAAGCTGATTTTGGTATCTGGTTCAGCAGTGTTTGAGTCAATACAGTAGCTAAATACAGCAGGCTCAAGTTTGTAGTTTAGACAAAGGAGAGGAAATCAGATAACAGCGTCTGCAGGTAACAGAAGACGATTTTAGATATCTTTGTAAAAAGGTTGAAGAATGAGGAGAGCAAAGAAGACTGAAAGGTCACAATGTGAACAAGGTCTGCAGTTTCCTCTCAGTTAGCCCAAAAATCCAAGTCATACAGTCTGCACTGCCGTCATACAGACTTCACATAGATAAGAATAATGAGGAATACAGTGGTCATCGGGAAAGGCGTCAGAGACGTTGATGCAGGAGAGGTGAAGGATGAAAAGAAGGAGATGATATCCCACTCTGTGGGAACTCTAAAGGGTATCCCAAGTGAAAGCCTCATCATTCAAAACTTACTTCAAAAATTTGGACATTGCATTTGCAAGAAATGTGTCATTAAAATTGTGAATAAATACATATATGAAGCAACATTTTTATTTTATATTTAAATCACTAGCCTATGATTTGCTGTGTTTTTCTTTCTTCTGTCAGTTGAAAGATTCAGTGTTGTGTGAGAGCATGCATTCCCTGTTTATGTCCACAGGGTGGCTCACTGGTATAAAAAAAAAAGTCACTGCAAATACAGGCCTAGCAAGAAAAAACAGTTATAAAAGCCTGCAGCCAAGTACACCAACAGGTGGGATGTTAAAGCATGTATTATAAAAAATTTATTGGTCACACGCCGCAATGAAAAATAAGATTAATTTCATACCTGTTTTTATATAATAGTCACAAATCCATTGTTATTGTGAGAACAAATCATTGCATTAATGTTGCTCTAAAGGTTCAAGTAACAAAAGTTCCCCTTAACATGACATCTGATGAACAAGATAATGTTAGAAGCTGTTAATGGGAAGTTATGAGGTCTGTGGTTGGGGGGGGAGAAAATGTGGGAGGTCTAAAAGGGAAGGTACCATCATCCTCATCTGCCTCCACTTACCAGTCTGATGTGCTCCTGGCTCCATCTGGGATCTCCAGCAGCCACAACCACAGACTCTGAATGGAACATCCTGCCCTGCGCACTGTTTTCAGGGTCATTTTTTACATTTAGCTGATGCTGGGATTTTATTGTTAGCCTATTTTTCTTTGTCATTTCTTCACTCTACTGTCTGAAGAGGACAAAAATGAACAGGATTGGCAAGAAAAGAAGGGCTGGATTGTTTTTGAAGCACTTGTTCCCCAGAAGTGGAATAAAGTGGTGGGTCAAGATGAAGACTCCTCCCTCATGTTGTCTTTCTGTAGGATTCAGAACGTTACTCTGCTCACCAGAACTATTTTTTTTACTTCTAGGATCATTATCTCTTTATGTCTGAACATGTTTTGCTTTTCTTTTAAGGTTCACATTGTTTTCACTTGCAGCATTTCTGCTCTGTACTATCTTTCTAACATTACACGACCCTCTTTGTTGTCTTCTTTTCACATTGTCTGAGATACTAACCCAAACCTGTCTGGTCTTGTTCTTGTCTTTGCACTGTAAAGCCCCAATTTTACCCGTATTAAGAAAAACAACAGTGGTCTGAGGTTGTGTGTGAAATGTGCCTGACAGCCAAAGAAAACACATAAAGCTGCAGGCCAAATGTTCTGCCTTCTTAGGTGGTCTGATGATGTTCTGTGCAGAAGTTGACCCTCATGCCTTTGGTCAGGATGAACCTCTAAGGACTAAAAAGTAGTTCCCAGCATACTCTGCACTATATGAATAGTGGATTTGACATTTAACTGGTTAACTCCAGTTTTATGTTTTGTTTTGCCTGTTAATGACTCTTTTACCGTTAATGTCACGTTTTTGTTGTTTCCACATCTTATGTATTTGTGGAGTGTGAAACTGAGTCTTACATGTTTGAAGAAAATATAGAACGATTTAGATTATTTTTTTTGCTCTTACTTTTGAAACACTTTTCTTTGACGGCTTTAAATGTAAAAATAAAAACGGCTGAAAACAGAGTAGCAGATTTGCTTAGTTCTTCATTTTATGTGGAACAGGAACTCGGATGAAGCACCAACCTTCCTGTTCCACCATGATGCAGATAAAAGCTTATGATTTGCAAGTTTCCCTGAAACAGGAAGAGAAAGGGAAATGGTTACTATGTCAACAATATTAAATACTTTCTATTACTATTTAATTATTATTTCCAGATGTAGGACATAAAATATAAGTGAAGACCCCCTCCCATTCGGACTCTGACTCAAAGCAGTGTGTAAAGCTGACAGTAAGAACACTTTTTGTTTGCTCTTCCTGCAGCATGATATTTGACCTCAGCCTGCAGTCTCATGTGTGACTTATCTTGGTTTTTTGTGCAGTAATAATTCTGCTAGTTCCTTTTGCAACACGTTATTCTCCTCGTACTTGCAGGCAGACACACAGCCACAACCCTGTGTTGCTATCAGATGCAGCAAACAAAAGATTGTTTTTCACTAAGAATGGCAGCAGTGTCGGACACGAATGCCCACAGAAGAAAAAAGAAAAGTTCCCAGAATGTGTGGAATGCTGTCATATCCCCAGTTTGTGTGTGATGGCCTTGGATCCTTCCACAAGCAGTGGCATTCATCCTCACTAAATCTCAGATGAGAAGAACAATGTATACAACCTGCCTACTAAACAGGCCTGATAAGTGTTATAAGCAATATTCTGAGTTAATTTTAACCTCAGTTTGAGGCACAAAGTTATTTTCTGAATAAAACAAGTTTTCTGAACATCTAAATAGAACATTAACATGAATATAATGTTTCATTTTATGTTTAGTCATTATTTTAAGACAAAAAGGAATGGTCACATTAATTTTAGTGTTTTAATTAGTCTTTGACTCATCTGACAGAGAATTACTTACACAATCTTCGTATAACTTTCAGAAAATATGTTTGTTTTTTGTCTGTAAAGCACAGCATCTTCCTGCAGATATCATACAATATTTACATATTAACTTCTCAACATTATACAGATATATACACAGTTAAAAAATAAAAGAAAAAAGCATAGCATCTGAAGGTCGACTCATCAGGGGAGATGAGGCTTTGGTGTTCAAAAAGCTGTGGTGAATTTCTGCATGCTGATGGCAGATTTAGGCCCCTCAGAAATAATAAACTGTCCTCAGATTGGAGCGGTCATCTCAGCTGGGTGAGACTTTGATGTTTCCTCATACTTTGTTCTCTGGTTGTGAACATCCCGCTGTAGGCCCATGTGCTGACTGCTAATTAATGCCTCTGGCAAAAATTCAATATGTCCCGTCTCTGAACAAGATGGCTCCAGAACAGCTTCATAGAAAGTTACGGTGATAGATGAGGAAAACTGGTCAGGTCTGCAGTTTTATTCTGTATCTTCTATTTCCAATAACCATCTCATATAAAGGATAGCAGATGGAACAGACATAGATCAACTCCAAGAGGAAAAAAATGCTATTTGCTTATAGACTTTTGTAGTAGCAGGATTTGGTTTAACAAAATGAAAATGAGAGGATTTACACTCATGCACTGTTATGAATGTCATCCTTAATGCATGAATGTTTCAGGTTAAATTCAGGCTATTGTTGTCATCTTCCCATGTAAACTAGTTCAGCTTCCATATTTAAACAACAGGAAGCGTTGGGACTTTGAGCTGAGCTCAAATACCGCCAACTGTGTCACATTTGTTACCGAAGCTCAAAAAGGGTTTGCAATATTTCCTACCTGCTGACTGCAGATGCCATGATGGAGTCATGCTAAAGAGCTTTAAGTTAAGACATATGATGCTTTATTTGTTTGCAGATATGAGAGTATTTTAAAATCTTAGATATTACATCAGGCCATATCTCACCTTTTACAGTCTCAGGACACACATGGACACTTTCCAAAGATTGTCCCACTATTGTGGCTGAACTTTTTAAAATAAAGTGTTGAAAATGTGATGTAAAAATACCTTTAACTTAAGTAATTATCATTTATCTCCTAAAAGATTTTCATCCCTCTTCAATAGCCCACCTGACTGCTGTATATATTACAGGGTAATCACTAAACTGCTTCAGAAAACAGGTGATAAAAATAACTAATGGAGCGTAAAGCAATAGACAATGCATTATGTTTTCATTCAGCCATTTATTAGTGGGTTTCATCACTATAAGAAAAGGCTTGGCTTATTGTTTTACTAAGTGGGAGATGAGAAAGCAAAGCAGCTTCAATGCATGTGAGCAGCACAACTATTACACATCATATTTTTATAATGGCTTTATGATAATGCTTCTATTGTGACTCCGAGTCTGAATAACTCAACTGGACAGAACGTCCTCACCCCTCCTGAGGGAATGTACATGCCACCTCCTCAAGGCCTCCCGTGTGACCCCTTTAGAGCTCTGCATGCATAATTCCTGCAGAGGTAAAACACCAATAAAAAAAAAATAAAAAATCACGCTGGGCTGTCTGCTTGAGCTAATGTGTGGATCTGAACTGTGTGAATAAAAACCCAAATTAGCTCAGCAGAGATGACAAGAGGTATACTGGTTATGTCTGAACCCTGAATAAAACCGTTCTAAGAGCTTGTCTTGTGTGGTTATGAAGTGGGGAGGGTGCGTGTAAATCTACAGGAGAAAATCTGCTGAGGAACTCGACACATGTGGGAATAATCTCTTCAAGCCTGTGAGTGGATCAGAACCACACTGTAAAAAATGTTAAATGGTGGCATATTTTCATAGAAATATTTACCTTCAGAGTACTGGTAACGACAAGAAAAGCTAAGTCTGTAAAACCATTAATATTTCACTCTGCCTTTAAAATATTAAGATTCATTCATCGGAGGAAGAGAAAGCGAGACAAACGTGTTAGTTTGGAGGTGATAAACCATCCACCATCTAATATTGCAGAGGTACAGAGCTCCATCTTGCAACAAATGGCTCTGCCTCACTTGATGATTACAATGTATAGCTTATTGATTTTGATTGTGTGTGTTAGGAAAAAGCAACAATATATATAGAGTTTAAGTTAAATGAAACCACAGCATACAGACATTATAGTGAAATTTAAGCAGTTGTGCATTAATGAAGCCGCACACTAATTAATAACACAAACCCACCACCCCTCTATAACGGAAACATGTTTGGAGACTGCTTTTAAGCAGACCGTTTTATTGGTGCCTGTGTGAAACTCTTACAGAATGCCACAATGTTAGTCTCTGAGTGAGTGTACCAACTTCACCGCGCTTGAACCAACAGCCCAAGTGTCTTAGTTAAGAGCTTTACTCTGACAAAACAAAAAAAAAGAACAAAATAAAAAGCAGCACTTAGTGGTTTTTGTTTGGTTTATCCAATCACCACAAAACTAGACAGCTTAGATCAAGTTCTGGAAAGTGACAGGAAATTCCACAGTTAGCCATGTTGCCCTTAACACAGTCCAGAGTCTTGAGGAAGCCCAGTCAGATACTGGCTCTATACAGGGGAAGAGGGGGATAAGTGCTGGCTGGGCATAAAGGAGAGGGGTAGCTGGAGGGGTGCCCAGGATCTCCCAGGACAGGATCTCATGTCACCACTTGTTGAACTGTTGAGCGTTCATGAGGACAGGACTGGTCTCTACAACGTAGCTTCCTGAGCAGCCGCTGAAGCTTGTTTGAGAAGTTTTTGTTCATTTGCCTATACATGAGAGCCATGGCAAAGCTGCTGGAGAAAGCCAGTAGTTTAGAAAAACATCTCATGAAATAATAGGTGGGAACATAATACGAATTGCTAATATACCCTGGTGCACCAGCTACGGTGTGCACTAAAAGGGTCAAATAATATGGGGTCCACAGGACAAACTGCACACAGACGGAGGCTAGCAGCAGCCTGTGTATAGATGGGTCCAAGCGAGCGGAGTCCTGATCCAGAGGCGTAGACTCTTTTCTAATGCGCAAAATGAGCACAAAAGCATAAAGCACAGCCACAGCTGGGACTACATAGCCAATGAACATCATGATGGCATCAGCTGCCTCCTTGTTCTGCATTTTAGAACACTCAATCATCTTCGTGGATATGTGGTTGCACACATAAAAGAGTAGCGAAGAGAAGCTGGTCAGCACGGCGCCACCCCAGATGAACCCACACACATGCTTTGTGTTATACACGCTGGACATGTATGTACGAGGGAGTGCCCGCTCTATGTAGTAGTCCAGGCTGAGCAGTGTGGTGGAATACATGATGACCAGAGATGAGATGTTAAACAGGATGAGCAGGGTGATGTAGATCTCGTTGTTGTACTCCCATGCGTGCCAGCGGGTGAAGGTAGAGCTCAGGAGCTCCACAGGGGCCACCAGGTTAAGCACAAGCCCAGCAATTGCCATGTTGACGAAATAGACATCCGGCATGGTCATGGACACCTTGTTGGAGAGGTTCACCACGACCAGAAGCACATTGTAACACAGCCCCAAAGGGAAGCACACCAGGAGGTAGATGAGGGAGAAGACTGACAGGGTGAGCCCAAACTCCTGGCAGAGCTGGAAGTCCACAGCGGTGTCCGTCTCATTGTAAACCATGCAGATCCACATCGCTGGACTCTGACGCTGGTCAAGCACTCGTAAGAGATCAACTGCAGAGAAAAAGTTGGTTTGAAGACAGGAGTTAGAGTGAGAAGATAACGTTGTAATATAGTAATTATAAAAAGGAAATGTTTTTCAGTGTGAAAACTGACGACAGAGCTAATTTCCTCTTTTATTAATGGCTAATTAATTATTATTAAAGTCCATCTCATGAGCTGTAAACCAGCAAGGATAGCTGTTTTTCTGCTTTGTGTTAAATGTGGCACCTTCTTTGCAGGAACTAATTCCTGCATTGTTCCTGAGCCCATACAGCAAATTACACAACAAATGTTTGATTTACTATAATCAAATTCAGACTTTTGACTCTTTTTCCTTCAACAAATATTTCTCCAAATTTTATTAAAAATTTAAAAAATGTAAATGATGGAACATTCAAAGCCGTAAACGTTTCCTGACAAGGAAACTTATTCTGAATTTTTGCCACACTGTTAGATTGCTGAACCTCTGCCCAGCTTTCCCTGCCTTCAAAAGGTGCTTTTTATCCTCCAGCCCGCTGCAAAGTACCCGAAAAGTTTGAAACACATTTTTCCCAGTTGTTTACATTTTTAAACTCTTAACTTTTCCTCCCCACCTTTTGGGAGATTTATAGCTGCCATCCAACTCGAGCTCAGCCATTTTCCACTCTACTGTGAATATAATATTACTTTATGAGTTTTCCTAATATAATAACCATAAACTACACCTTTTTAGTAATTTACAGTTCAGCACACCATCCAAACGTATTGGGAATTGATCTTGTATTTCATGAGCAAATCTGTGTTCTTTGTTATGAAGAAGAAAGACAGTTTGTGTTTTTCATGAGATGGTGAGAGAAGCAGGCAAGGCCTTCACACAAGTCCACGTCAGTCCACGACTGAGCTATTATGCTCTGGGTAACACTGTTACTTTCACTTCATTGCATCTGACTGGCTGAATACAAACGCCTGACAATATGTTTCGTATGCTGGCTCAGCCTCCAAACCTCAACATTTCTCCTGACTGGCTAGAGCAAATCAACTCCTTGTTCTGGTGGAAGAATACAAAACTGCAGTTGTTTGACACAGTGGCAAGCTTACTCTGTCTAGCTTTGGCCCTGGATCTGTCCTTCCTGTCACAGTCACATGCAAGGGCACTGTGGGATGTGCAGAGCTGGTTTTGCACTCTTAATAGTGTCGGATAAAGTACTTTTACAATTGGATGTGGGCTATTATCAAGTTACTGCCAAAAAAAGGGTGCATGAGGGAATGGGTGGATTTACAAAGAATGAAATGTGAGGCAGGTTCTGTTATGGCATCAGTAGAAAAGAAGTAAAAAACAAAAACAACATAAATATAGTCCTCTAGATCTACCATTATGCAACTTTTAGATGCATCCCTGCTAGAGTGCCTTATTAAAATGTTAGTATGCTTCTTTGCATAAATAACTCAGGTCAATATAAAGAGTTACTCAAGATTTGGTCAAAGAAAAATGAAAACTATATTACAGCAGTGCATTAATACATTTTATTACACTTATCTAAAATGTTTTTACATAAGCTCTAAAACTGCTTTTAAATAATGTTTCTTTGATGATAAATGAAGTCGTGGTAAGAAAAATGCATGCACCGATTTGTGCCAAATTTCCTGAAAACCTTTTTGTAGAACAAAGTGTAGGAAGACGTTTTTGTTTTCAGAAAGATAAGCCAGATGCCAGTAAAAAAAAAGGAAGCATTCTTCCGTTTACTTGCGTCACACCACAACAGAGAGGCTGATTTGGCCTGAGGATACAGACACATGAACATAACAGCTCAGTTCCTCCTCCGTGGTGCCCTGCAACAATTACCTGTAAAGAAACTATTGTGGAGGGCTGAGCTCTGAGCTAAACGAGAGGTGGATCAGGATCAGAAGGGGAAAAACGCTGAGCTAGCTTGTATAAAAAGGAAAAATATTTCATTTTGACATTACTGGGCAGTCCCCTTGTAAATCATCTGTACCTGCAACTAGATGACTCATTGACTAAACAGACATTTATATAAAAAACAATCATTTAGATTCTCCTCTTCTTTCTAATGTAATGTTTAGCACATTACATGCAGTTTGTTCACTCTTCATAATTCAGAAGAAAACGACTTGATGGGAAGTTGGTGATATTAAAGCGAGCTCCCTGCAATGGGACTAACTCTCCCCATTTATTAAACTCTACCAGATACTGGCTTCCTGCTACCCTTTCATTAACACGTTGGCTCATGCGGCAGCTTCAAGTCGCTGCTGGGTATCTTTTCAAAGAGGTGTCATTGTTTCAAGCCCTACAAGACCTTCTCAGTAATAACTGACTTAACTCATCTCAACAATCACGAGTTAGAAGATAAGATTTCTGTTTTCCATGTTTGCATGCACCTAGAGCAAGCCCTTACATGTTATTACATTTTATTCATAGAGCCTTTTTTCATTTCAAGTTCTACTTTCCCATTACCTTTTAGTCCTTATAAAAGTGAACATACGCAGACAGCCTACCCCATGCTAAATGATGAAATGGGTTATAAAGTTAAATAAGATGTGGTCAGTTTTATTAGCAGGTTTGAGGGCTGTTTTACCCTACACTGATGTGAAAAAACTAGGGCGGGCAAAAAGACCTGTAATGGCATGTTTCATGTGTGTTTCATCATTTGACATGCTCAAGCATAATGTCACTGAGATTAGAATTAGAATCAGCACATCTCTGTGTTACAGCCTTGACTGAGTTGCACATTCTCCTGATTGTTCTTTACTGAATGTCTGATAATAAATCTATCTTCTGATGTGAGAGCCTGTCCACACTTTAGGTTGATATCCACCAGATTCCCTCTTAGCTGACCTGGATGGGTC